>JAKLTH010000064.1:600000-823508 GCA_025175895.1 Wurfbainia villosa | reverse complement strand
CGTTCATGTTAGAAGGGTTAGAACCCTAGACTTAACCACCTGGGGAAAGCCAATGGGGTTGCCAATGCACTTAGTCGGAAGTCCCGAGGGACTTTAGCTTGCTATCGAGTTTTAGTCACAGAGTTGATTCAGGGTTTTTCCGAGTTGGGCCTTGAGGAACAGGGACCGATAGAGTAGGGCATTCTTGCTACCATGGTTGCTTAGTCATCTATCTGGACGAGAGTCTGAGAGGCTCAGACCAGTGATCGACACTTATAGTTCATTGGCGCGGATAACCTCTGGACTGGACAATGAGTTCACCCAAAATAACGAGGGTATTATTTATCTCTGAGGTAGATTATGCGTACCTCAGTCTCACTCGGTCATGGAAGAGTTACTGCAGAGGCTCATCACTCTCAATTTGCAATCCACCCAGGCGAAACCCGCATGTATCGAGATTTAAGACATTTGTATTGGTGGAGCGGCGCATAAAGAAAGACATCAGATTTTGTAGCTAGATATCTAGTTTGCCAGCGGTGAAGGCTAAGTACCGAGACGGTCGGACTACTTGGAGGATTCCTATTCGAGTGGAAGTGGGATCACATTACCATGGATTTTGTGGTGGGTCTTCATAGGACACGGCGAGGCCATGGCCTTGATTTGGGTAGTCATTGACTGATTAACCAAATCCGCACACTTCTTAGCGATTCAAAAGACCGACTCTCTGAATCGTATGACAGAGTTGTATTGTCGGGAGATCATCAGATTGCATAGTGTTCCTTTGAGCATTATATCAGATAGAGATCCCCGGTTCGCATCCCGATTACAGCGAGTCTGACATGCCTTTGGCATATAACTTTGTTTTAGTACAATATTCCATCCAGCAGATGGACAAGTGGCCGGACCATTCGGACTATAGAGGACTTTTGAGGTCCTTCGTTATGGATTTCGGGGACAGCTGGGAGGACCACTTGCCATTAGTGGAATTCGCCTACAATAATAGCTATCATTCGGCTATCTAGATGGCACCATTTAAAGCATTGTATGGTAGACAGTGTCGGACACCCACCCTCAGGGAGGAGGTTGGGGAGGCCCAGTTGCTAGGACCTCATAGAGATCAGCATGAGGCAGAGTTGGTCCGTACTATCAGACGAAGGATGGCAGAGGTGCAGGATCATCAGAAGAGTTATGTCGATCGGAGACCGAGACCTCTGGAGTTCTCTATTGGTGATCATGTATTCTTGCGAGTCTCACCCACGAAAGGGGTGAAGAGATTTGGCCTCCGTGGTAAGCTAGCTCCAAGGTACATTGGTCCTTTCAAGATTTTAGAGAGGATCGGAGCAGTCACTTATCGCTTAGCGCTACCATCATCCTTGGCTGGTATTCATGATGTGTTTCAGGTGTCCATGCTGAGGAAGTATGTGCCAGACCCTACACATATTCGGCGGATGTATGTGTCGAGTTCCATTGACTGATGCTACTTACGAAGGGGTTAGATATAGATTACGGATCACAAGAGCGACAGTTGTGGAACAAGATTGTGCGACTTATTAAAGTCGGGTGGAGTCACCACACCGATGAGGAGGCTACTTAGGAGCTTGAGGAAAAGATCAGAGCTCAATACCCCCACTTATTTACTTAAGGTACGTGAAATATATTTTCAGTACTTGTGCTATCTCTTACTCATTATGCATTTGAGTGGGAAATTTGGAGGCCAAATTTTATTAGTGGGGGAGAATGTGAGATACCAGAAAATAAAAAAATACCCATTTTTAATTAAGAAATTATCTTAGGTAATTTTCCAGGAATTTTTAGGTTTTTTTTGAAATTTAATGGGGTTTGTACGGAATGTTTAATGGTATAATTAAAATTTATGAGGTGTTAATTAAAACCTAGGTTTTTATTTATTTTAAAAGGGGTAATCCGGTTAACTTTTCGACCGATCCAAGTTTTTCCCCCTGTGGCGCTCGATTTCTTCCTCGCGATCCTTTCCTTCTCCCGACCACACCGCTCCGCGCCGTCGACCTCTCCCCTTCCTCCTCACGACCGATCCTTCACTTCTCTTCCCTGCCTAAACCCACAACCGCTGAATTCTACTTCTTCTTCCCCTCCTCTGCAAGCGACGGGCGACATATCTTCTCGTAATTCCCTCCCTCTTCTCACAGCAAGCGACGGCGAATGAACTCCTCGATGCCCCGTGGATGAGCCGACTGCAAGCACGTGTGGCTGAAGCTTGCGTACGTATGGCTGAAGCTTGCGTCGGCAGCATCCTCTCTTTGTTCTGGTTGGGAGCCGCTCGGTGAACACTGCCGGAACAAGTGCTCATCAACCGGTGGTTTAGGTCAGCAGGGTTGTTCTGCCGACAAACCAGGCATTTGGGAGGAGAGCCGTCGGGGTAGCCTCAAGGGCTGGTAAATATCGACCCATTCCCTTATTTTTATATGTAGATTTGTTCGATGTTGTTGATTGTGGAGGGTGTTCTGATCTGGATGGTGGGGAGTTTCTCATGTGGAGTGGGTTGGTTGGAGTTTGGCTGGCTGTGAAGGGGTCTAAGGGGTTGTGAGGGCTGAGAGGTTCTATTTGAGACGGTTGTAATTGCTCTATTTGTGATTTGTGATTTGTGATGGAACTGCGAAGGTGGTTTGAAAGGGTTAGAGAGTTGTGTTGGGTTGTGAACCATTCTATCAATATAGGAATTGGCGTATGGGGTTGAATGTTATAGGTTAGCATATTTGCTAGTTGGAAAATGGTGAGTTTTATTATGGTGTTAAAATGTATAATTTGGGGGTTTCTAATTCGTATTAAATATAAGGATGCGAATATAGGAACTATATAGTAGTAAGTTAGCACGTTGTTGTGTGCTGGAACTTAATGGTAATTATGTTATATGCAGGTTTTGGTCACGAGACAGGTCCACGAGTGTAAAGACAATTGATACTCTTCGTAGCAGACGGGTATCTTTGACTTATCTTCTTTTAGATATTGTCATCTTGTGGTGCATTGTTTACTATAGCTAGTAGTAGTTTTCTATGCTTGTTAACTGCCCTGGTATGTCACTACCTAGTACGTGTTGTAGTCGTTTCATATGCTTATTATATTATGCTCTATCACTTTGATACTTGTTATTTGTTTATTTAGCACTAGAGTAGTGACATACCTTACATACTGGGCATTGAATGAATAATAAATATAACTTGCATGTGTACATAGACTTATGTACTTAGGTTATTTGATATGGGCTCCTATTGGTACATACCATAGGTAACCATGGATTGATAGGTGTATCGTGCATTAGTGACATGCACTATCTTGCATTATTGCATGACTGGCGATCATCGGCTCCTCGGTAGGAGGTGATACTACTTGGTAGTTGAGCCCATCGTCAGTCACATTACCTACACACACAACAACTCGTGGGTTAGTGGTATTTCAGGTATGTGTGTGTAGTTGCTCTATCAAGGCTCCACGGTGGTCACTCAGGTGATTGGTATTGCGACGTGATAGTAGACAGGGATCCCTCCTTTGTTGTGAGACGAGGAGATGAGACGAGGTGATGTCCCATATATACATACATGGGGTAGGAGGGTGATACTCTGCCAGCATCCTGTCCACTGGGTCACATAGGTGTAGTGACGGCAGAGTGCACAGTTGTCACAACCCTACCCACTCAGCTGGCACACATGACATGTCGGTGGCTTGACTGGTGTTAGGGGTGACACAGGTGATTGCATCATGTGCATACATTTTTTTACTATATGCATTGCTTGTTGCACTTTTGGTTGTTGCATATGATTGCCATGCACATATAGAAGATATTATGTTTGTTTGTTTTGGTGATTATGCATATACTCGTGTGGATGTATTTTATGTCAGTTTAGGTGATTCTGGTATGTACAGTTTCAGGTATGTATTTTTTTTGTTGAGTAACTATACCAGCTTGATTATTATTGCTACTTATAGTTTACTATGCATGACTGTTAGATATCCGTTGAGTTTTACTAACTCCGTTGATATTTATTCTATTTCAGGATGAAGCCTTCCGGAGGGTCCAGTTGTCAGTCCCCTGATCTGACGACTCCGTTATCCTCTTTTTAGTTTTTCGCATTTTTAGCACTAAGACTCTGTTTTAAACTTGTAATACTTTAGACTCTTTGTTGTTTTGGTGGTACTTGTTTAAGTCTTTGTGGACATTTTGTTTCGATTTGTTTTGGTTATATGTGTGGTTGTGTATTCCTGCTCAGATGGCAGAAGCGGTAAGTCTAGAGGTTATTATGTTTCGTATTTACTTTGATTGTTGGGCTGAGGCCCTTATATTATAGGTATTGTGGAGTTATATTCCGGTCATGTTGGCCGATGTATAGTGGGCCGTGTTGGCCTTGTACACAAATTTTAATTGTCCACAGTACAGGGGAGGTGCTGTCCGATTTTCATCGGACATGTACCCCCTCTCGGGGTGTGACATTGTAACTTCCGAGATTCACCCCCCTCTCTCAGAGGCATTTCGATCCTACACAAAATCTATAATTCGGACTTATATGTGGAGATGACTATTAATCGAAAATATGCTCGTGCCGAACTGCCAAGTCAGGAGTCTTTCTAAACCGATCTGTCAAGTCGGAAGTCTCCTTGTGCCGAACTGCTTAGGCGAAGGCCGCTCGGGAGTTGAAGGGGAGTTGTTGCCGAGCTGAACTGGGAGACTTCGTCCATTGAAAGAATAACTCAGGTTGAGTCGCCGAGTTGGTAGTCTACTTGTTCTGGGTTGTCGAGTCAAAATTTTCTCGTGAGGTACTGCCGAGCTGGGATATAAGTTGGGAGACAGCTCGGGAGAGGTTGTCGAGTTGAACTAGAAGGCATCATCTTTCAAGGTTGAAAATAGCTCGGAAGATGTTGCCGAGCTAAGCTAGAAGCTTCGTCCGTCGAGTTGCCGAGTTAGGAGAAAAAGTGGTGAACACCAAGTGAAGAAATCGCCGAGGCCTGTGTTTACACAGTTTCCTTAAAACAGATTCGTCCTCCTCCGACAAGGTACTTGCAAGGTTTAGCAGAACATTTATTTCCCATGATACAATGGAAAAACCACAGACTCAAACAAGAATAAGTAGTTCACGGCGAACTGAACATACACCTGAACGTTATCACTGTGGGATTAGAAACAAAGAGCAAGAGTTCTCTCTCGAGCTTGAAATCCTATCTTCTTTTATAGAGGAGACCTATTAATAATGGAATTGAAAGGTCAACCATAATGTTGCCTTAGTTCATTTAATTTATGTGAATCGAAGGGTCAATCTTAATATTATCTCGATTCAACTAATCTACCATTAATTCATTAATGTCTGACCATTTATGTCAGAGTTTCAATGTGAACTTTTCACGGTTTAATGCGAAAGATGGCGGAATGTCTTCCTCATCTTTGCGTTTTACCAGTCAACGAATTTGAAAGGATGACAGAGCGTCTTCTCCATTTTTCCTTCACATTTCCATTCAAATTCCAATAATCCCCCCTCCACATGAATGGAAATTGGTACATGCAGTTAAGTCCAACATAGGATAGGTAGGTTTGACCCTTTGAACCTTCCTTTGTGCAAAAATATTTGCATACTGGTTGACTAGTAGACACGATGTGCTTGAACTCTTGCCGTTTATGTAAGCATTGACGTACTTCACATTGGACTTACCCTGATGTAGTTCAGTTCTCATGAGTGTGTTCATTAGGCCATGAACATGCCTAGTTCTACGAGAAAGTCTAAGAATTGTGCCTCCAATTCTCTTCGAAGCGACCCCACTTCTTTCTCGCATAGGTGATCTCTTGAGAGTATTATTCACTACTCTTCTGGATCATTAAAAGTTGTGTGCTTAACCTTCATCCTTTCACTATTCCTTGGGTCATGCTCTCCCACAGTGAGCTTACATAGTTAGTGCAGTTAGGTTGTCCATTTGAACTTAGTTTTTGGGATCTTCAGTCAGTATAGGTTGAGTTTCTTTTGTACCAATATTTCGTATCGGTGATGAGCTTGCAACTAACTCTCGATTTAACTCTTTTGTTAGCGGATCCGCTAGGTTATCTTTTGACTTTACATAGTCAACTGTGATAACTCCCATTAAGAGTAGTTGTCTAATGGTATTATGTCTATGACATATATGTCTAGACTTACCATTATACAGATGCCTATGTGCTCGGCCAATTATTGATTGACTATCACAATGTATGTAGATTGTCGGCACAGGTTTTGGCCATCTAGGAACATTTTCTAAGAATTGTTGTAGCCATTCAGTCTCTTCACCACATTTGTCAAGAGCTACAAACTCAGGTTCCATCGTGGATCTGGTTATTACAGAGATTTCCAAGAAATTGCTGCACCCCCTAAAGTGAATACATTTCCACTTGTAGACTTCGAGTCTTTTATGTCTGATATCCAACTTGCATCGTTGTATCCTTCGATTACAACAGGATATCTTATATAGTGCAGTCCATGATTACGAGTATAACGTAGATACCGCAGTACTCTAGTTATCCCTTTACAGTGTTCAACACTTAGATTACTTGTAAATCTTCTCAATTTACTCACTGCATAGGCTAAGTCTGGTCGTGTACAACTCATTAAGTACATCAAACTTCTAATTATCCTGGAGTACTCTACCTGAGAGATACCTTCTTCTTGATTTTTTGATAGATGTTGACTCGTATCTATCGGAGTCCGTGTCAATGTAGTATCACCCTTAGTGAATCTTTCAAGAATCTTGTTCACATAATAGGACTGACTTAAAATAAGTCCTTCTGATGTTCTAAAAATTTTAATTCCCAGAATCACATTAGCAAGACCCATGTCTCTCATGTCAAATATTGAGTTCAACATTACTTTAGTAGATTTAGTTATCTTATCATTGCTCCCAATGATAAGTATGTCATCAATATAAAGACATAAAATGACCAAGTCATCTTTCGTGTCTTTGTTGTAGATACATTTATCACTCTTATTGATTTTAAATCCACTATTCAGTATGATACTATCAAATTTCTCATACCATTGCTTTGGAGCTTGTTTCAAGCCATACAATGACTTGATCAATATACATACTTATTTTCCTATCCCGGAGCAAAAAACCCTTCAGGTTGTTCCACGTAGATTTTCTCTTCTAAATCCCCATTTAGAAAGATAATTTGTATGTCCATTTGATATACTTCCAAATTCCACAGAGTGGCAATCACTAGTAACACTCTAATAGATATTATTCTCGATACCGGAGCATATGTATCAAAATAGTCCATATCATCATGTTGTCGGTGACCTTTAATTACCAACCTAGCCTTGAACCTTTCTATCGTGCCTTCTGATTTCATTTTCTTCTTGAAAATCACTTGCAACCTAGTGCCTTACTTCTAGAAGGAAGATCCACTAGCTCCCAAGTATGATTTTGTAAGATTAATGAAATCTCAAATGCAATTGTCTCTTTCTATTGAGGTCCATCAAACAAGTTTACAGCTCTTCAGCAACTCTAGGGATCACTTTCCATCATGAAAGTGATAAAATCGATTCCAAAGGATTTCTTCACCCGAGCTCTCTTACTCCGCCTGAGCTCACCCTCAACTGGTTCATCATTTTCTTCTTGCTCTTGTCTTTTGTATACCCATTTAGAAGAGCTAGCATTCTCTCGGGCTTATACGGAAGCACATGCTCAAAGAATGAGACATTTCTCGATTCAATAATCGAGTTCTTGTATATCTTTGGAATTTGAGATCTAGTCATAAGAAATCTATAGGCACTACTGTTATGTGCATATCAATAAATATATAGTCAATATTTTTTGGTCCGATTTTGATCCTTTTCGAATCCGACACCAAAACTTTGACCAGACACCCCACACTTACAAGTTTTTGTAGGATGGTTGTTTACCATTCCACAACTCATAAGAGCTCTTAACTATTTTCTTTCCGCACACCTTATTCAAAAGGTAATTAGCTGTTAACACAGCTTCCCCCACAAGTGCTTTGGTAGGCCAGAACTCAATAGTAGAACATTCATCATCTCTTTTAGAGAATGATTCTTTTGCTCAGCGACCCCATTTTACTGAGGTGAGTAAAGAGCTATCGTTTCATGTCTGATACCATGTTCAACACACAACTCTGCAAACGATGATACATACTCACCGCTTCGGTCACTCCGAACCACCTTAATCTTTCTATTAAGTTGGTTTTCAACCTCATTCTTATAGAGAATAAATTTTTCTATAGTTTCATCCTTACTTTTGAGAAGATACATAGAATAGTATTTTGTGTTATCATCAACAAAAGAGATGAAATATTTATTTCCACCTCGTGTCGGTGCCCCTTTTAGGTCACACACAATGGTGTGGATTAGACCGAGTGGCTCAGTACTTCTTTCAACTTGTTGAAAGGATGACCTTGTCATTTTTGCTTCAACACAAGCCTCACACTTATGTTTCGAGTCAAGGTGGAATGTAAGTATACTTAGTATGTTAATCAATTTGCGTAACACATCGTAGTTAACATGTCCTAGTCTACCATGCCACAAACATGAAGACTCAAATATATAAGTGGAAGAGTTTTCAACTTTATTAACTTTGGACATAATGACCATTACACTTAGTTTAACTAACTCATCAGTTATATAACTATTCCCTACAAACATTCCATTTTTGGATAGTACAACTTTGTCCAGACTCTAAGACAATGCGGAAGTCATGCTTGCTTAGCATGATCGGACACGATTCTTTCAAACCTCCGAATATATGACACATTGTTCAGAGTGAGCTCCTTGCCTGAGGTCATCTTCAACATCACTTTTCCTTGGCCCATGATGTCCGAGGTTACTGAGTTCCCCATATACAGCTTCTCCCCATTGACTTCTTCTAAGTTGTGGAGTAGCTCCTTATTGCAGCACACATGTCTGGTGGAACCAGTGTCCAATCACCATTGCCGAGGGTTTGAACCCACTAGGTTCAACTCGGAGATCACCGCCTGAGAGGTCATCCTCCTCTAGCCCCTCGTTGAGTTGACCTCATGATTTTCTTCAACTTTCGCACTCTGAAAATTAGTGACCGATTTTGTCACAATTGAAGCACTTTTTAGTGAACTTCATTTTACTGACCCCTTCTTTGGGTCCCACCTGGGAAGACCTAGAATTCTTTTGCTTCGAGCTTTGACTGTGCTCAACCACTTTGGCTTTCACAGTAGCCTGAGAGAACATGTTCTTCTCTAAACTCTTGTTGTCTTCTTCGATTCGAAGTCGAACAACGAGTTCCTCCACGTTCATCTCCTTCTGCTTATGCTTCAGGTAGTTCTTGAAGTCTTTCCATTTGGGAGGTAGCTTCTCTATGATTGTTGTCACCTGAAAAGTTTCACTCATAACCATACCTTCCGAGTGAATCTCGTGCGAATCACACAAGTTCATGGTGGGGATCACGCGAGTCAACCATTTTGTAGTCCAAGAATCGGCCCACGATGAACTTCTTGGCCCCGACATCCTTCATCTTGTACATCTTATCCAAGGACTCCCACAACTCCTTAGCCATTCTCTTCATGCTATACACAACATACAACGAGTCGGTAAGGCAGTTGAGAATGTAGTTTCTTCATAGAAACTCCGAGTGGTTCGATGTCTCCATAATATTGAAGGTTTGGGCTCCACTCATACTCTTAGATACATTGGAAGGATCCTCGGTCAAGAATCGAGTCAGATTTAGTGTGGTCAGGTAGAAGAACATCTTCTGCTACCATTGCTTGAAGTTCAACCCAGTGAACTTCTCTGGTTTCTCCATGATTGATTGGAACACTACCAATCGGGGCGGAGGGAGTCATCGCACGTTGAGTCTGTTGCACCTCAACATCTTGCATCATGACCATCTCAACTGATCAAATCTGTTTTAAGTTTGTTGAATATTATAACTTTTCTGGAGGAAATACAAAGAAAGTCTGAAATCTACAATTCGGACTTATCTGTGGAGATGACCCTGAATCAAGAACTGAACATACACCTGAACACTATCACTGTGAGGTTGGAAACAAAGAGCAAGAGTTCTCTCTCAAGTTCGCAATCCTGTCTCCTTTTATAGAGGAGACCTATTAATGGTGGAATCGAAAGGTCAATCATAATGTCACCTTGATTCATTTAATTTACATGAATCGAAAGGTCAACTATAATATTGTCTCGATTCAACTGATCTACCATTATTTCATTAATATCTGATCATTTATGTCAAAGTCTCAATGCGAACTTTTTATGATTTGACGCGAAAGATGACGGAACGTCTTTTCCATCTTTCCATTTTACCAAATAATTTAAAGAATAATAAAATATCTTCTCTATCCTTCCTTCACATTTCCATTTAAATTCCAATAATATCATCATAGACGTTAGGTGATATAATTTACATTAAAATTGAGAGCTATAGGTGGTAGTGAAATGCTCTGTTTTTTTTTAATAGAAATACCATCATGCATGATTAATTAGAAAAAATAATGATGGTATAATACTCTCCACGTTTCGATAGGGAGAATAACGTTATCGAGAATGTCATCTCGAAATCCGTTCGAATCAGTCTTGAAAACTTCTCAAAGATCATAAAATCCAACATACAAATTCACCAATTTTTTTGCATTTTGCAATCATTCATGTGAACCCCAAATTGTTTGAATTCGACGATAAATATATATATTCATTGGATTATGGGACAACCTGCAACGACAACACCGGATATTGTAGGACAGTTTGCTAAAGAAAAAATGATCACCGAATTCTAATCCCCACCAATTCGCTCGGTAAATGTTTTCGAACTAAAGAGAGACACTGAGGAGAAGAAAAAAAGAAGAGCCCGTAGTGAGTCCAACAGATAATAGATAATTATATCTCGTCCACCATTCTCTATGTTTATGATAGATGAAATAGTTGAAGAGTAAGCCAACAGTAAATCAGCTCCAATAACTCACGATCCCACCTAAAGGCATAGCCTTAGCGGCATTGAACATGATCGGAAAGTTAATGAGTCCGATCCATTTCTTTTCGGGGTACTTGAACGATAATAACCAAGTGGGAATCGGTGCAACGAGTCCGATAAATGCAAAGAAAAAGACTACTGAGTATATTCCATCGGGATAAAACATCTTACTCGGTCCGACAAGCCCCCATGCTACTCCACTGATGTATGTTACTCTCTCACTAGGACACGTCCAAGGACTTCCCTTGGGAGCAATTCTGGTTGGCCAATATTGTCTATCGAATGAATCATCCACCATGCTAACCCAAAATCAGTGAGGCATGAAATCAATGTGCTTAGAATCTGCAAGAAAACATATTTTGTAAATAATAAACTAATGATGAAGAAAAATGAATGATTTTAATTAATTACCATGATATGAAGTTAGATATAGCAAATTGTGCCACTAGGTGAGCCTCTGATCCGTATAATCTGAAAGCCATGTTGGCTAGAGGTTTGCCTGGATTCAAGTATCCAATGATGGCTTCAAATAACAAATTTAATGTGAATCCCTACATATGCCACATATACATAAAAGCTAGTTACTAGTTAGTTAACTTAATCAACAAATTCATGGTACAGCTTAGTAGTGCGCACCAAACCAGCAATTGCATCGAGTATGCATTCCAATGGAATGAAGAAAAGCAACAGTGTGCATGCCAATAGAACTTCCCAGTAACGAAGTTGAATTTGACCTCCAAAACCTTCGCAGACCAGAATTGCCATGCCGATCATCGAGAACAATATGGAGTAAAACCACCACTGAGGAATAGATTCATAATTTTGCTTCATTAGCCTCGAATGTATCTCGCTCAACATCTTTATAGGTCTTCTTAAATTGCTGCCACAGTGATCTGCAAATAGATTACTTATGGACACATCGATCAATTGAAATGATGTGACAAAATGAGTACCTACTATACCTCCATAGAAAAGAACAATCTGAGAAATAGAAGATATGTTTTGAGCAAGACCAAACCCGTAAGAATAAATCAGTGAAGTTGTGAAGTATAACTTTGAGTACTTATCGTAGGCTTCTCGATTGAACTCCAGAGTGTTCGAATCTAGAATTCTAGACACATTGTATTTGCGGCCAGTAGAATCAAAGATATTAGTCGAAAACAGTGGAAATTTTCGTGCTTCGAATGCATTGCTCCAATAAGAGTAGGGCATTATAATGTATACGATTACGATGAATCCAATGAACATATTGAATAACACAAATGAAGGAAAAACCAAAGGGCTTCCTAAGAAACTTGTAATGGTACTCATCCAATCGAGCGAAAACGATCCGATGCCAAGGCCTTTCATCCCGGAGCCAATTTGTTGTGCAGTGATCGAGTCCTTCCATATCCAACACACAAGGGAGAGAGCAGTAATAGACTGGAAGAAATAAGCAGGGATAATGCTGTAAGAGAAAATGGCAGCACAGACGACGAAAAAGAATTGATAACGTGATAACCCTCCCTTAGGCCTCTTATCCTGCTCGTGTAATGCCCTGAAAAATACAAAACCAAACGTTACATATCATTTCTTTTTCATCCAATGCTTGATAATTCTCTAGGAACAACGTGTTGAAAAAAAATGTATATGGAAAAAGAGATGGAATGGGTGAAGAACATTTTAGTGTATGAAATTTTAATTTCACATTAAAAATTTCAAATTGTAATGGTTGATTTATATTATAAACAAATATATAGGGAGAGACTCTCTCACGTGTGGGTACACAAAGAGTATAAGTCCAAAGTTTCAAATTGTACTGAACTGAATTGACTCGTATACAAACACAATCTACACGCATTGAATGCTAAATAGGTCCGGATGAAATTTTACCTCAATTGAATAAACTAATATTTTATCATTTGAATTATTCTTGATGTCCCATAACAACCTCTAAGTATCGGACTCACGAGTTCGACTTGATCTAACTTTCAAGACTAACAGTTTAAGATTATATATATAAATTTGAATTAATTTATAATTTCAAATTTAGACTATTTTTTTTTTATTTCCCAAGACAGATTGAGATTGTCCAACACAACAAATAACATACCTGTAATAGGAGACGTTTGCAATTACAGTTGGCCACCACATATACGGTGAATCCACTAAAACTTTTAGGAAGAAACCGGCAAATCCCAAACCCAAAAATTGCATAAATTGAATTAATGTAAAATAAATATATATGTGCGTGAGTCGCCCATTTTGACGTTCAATTTGCGCTTTGATATTCTCATGGAGGCTCTTTATCAGTCTGGCACGTTCTTCTGCAGCTGCATCAATGACTTCTTTTGTCGGAAATGGAGTTAAATCAACAGGTGGTAATGGATTTACTCCATAGACTACTTCGAACGGAGACTTCTTAGTAGTAGTTCGAGCACGATTATAAGTGAACTCAGCATGCGCGAGCTTCAAATCCCAATCGCGAAGATTCTTTGATACCGGAGTTCTTAAGATAGTAGCCATAGTTCGGTTCACCACCTCGGTTTGACCATCGGTTTGTGGATGACATGTCGTACTAAATAGTAGTTTAGTACTCAATTTATTCCACAGTGTCTTCCAAAAATAACTCAGAAATTTAGAGTCTCGATCGGATATGATGGTCCGTGGCACACCATGTAGTCGCACAATCTCTCTAAAATAAAGATCTGCAATTGAAGAGACATCATTTGTCTTTTGACATGGAATGAAGTGCGCCATTTTTGAGAATCGATCAACGACCACCATAATTGCATCTCGACGCATTGAGTTCTCGGAAGACCAAGAACAAAATCCATACTCACAAACTCCCAGGGCGGCAGCCACGGGCAAAGGCATATATGGTCCTTGAGATTGCGATCTACTCTTGGCTTGATGACAAGTAATACATCGGCTGACAATAACTTTGACATCCTTGACCATGTTTGGTCAATAAAAATGTTCTTGGAGCATAGAAGAAGTCTTCTCTATGCCAAAATGTCCAGCCACACCTCCTCCGTGTACTTCGCGAATTAAAAGCTCTCGAAGAGAACATCTAGGAATGCAAAGCTTATTATTTTTAAATAGAAAACCATCATGGATTAAATATTTACCGAAAGAACCTCGAGAGCATTCTCCATATGTTGCAAAAAATTCATTGTCAGTAGAGTTCTTTAAGAAACTTGAATCCCATAATTTTAACATCGAGCGTAGATAATAATGCATGTCTTCTAGAAAGTGCGTCCGTGATGACGTTCGCTTTTCCTGATTTGTGCATGAGAACAAAGGAATATGATTGAAGAAATTCTACTCATTTGGCGTGTCGGCGACTCACGTTGTGTTGTCCATTAATGAATTTAAATGACTCATGATCAGTATGAAGGATAAATTCTTTCGGAAGGAGATAATGGCTCCAATGCTCCAGTACTCGGATGATCGTATAAAACTCCTTATCGTACGTAGAATATTTTGCCCTTGAATTATTTAGTTTCTCACTAAAAAATGCAATGGGGCAGCCTGCTTGTTGCAAGACTCTGCCAATCCCTGTCCCGGAAGCATCGCATTCCACTTCAAAGACTTTCTAAAAATCGGGAAGTGCTAATACGGGAGCTTCACCGAGCTTTTCTTTGAGGGTCTCAAAACTACGCTGGGCGGCATCTGTCCAAATGAATTGATCTCCCTTCAAGGTTTCTGTCAGAGGGGCTGCTAGAGAACTAAAATTACGAATAAATTGCCGATAGAACGACGCAAGACCATGGAAACTCTGTACGTCATGGGCTGAACAAGGAGAAGGTCATGATTGAATTGCCTCGACCTTACTCTCATCAACACAGATACCGTCGGCAGAAACAACATAGCCAAGGAAGACAACCTGTACGTGGTGACAAAAATCTGCACTTCTTCAAGTTTCCGAAAAGTTTCTCTTGCCGCAATGTTGTAAATAATTCTCGAAGGTGTTGAATATGCTCTTTTTCATTCTTGCTGTAAATAAGAATATCATTAAAGTATACGACGATAAATTTGCCGAGAAAAGGCCTCAAAATCTGATTCATAAGACGCATGAAGGTGCTTGGGGCATTAGTCAACCCGAAGGGCATAATAAACCACTCATACAACCCACCTCTAGTTTTAAAAGCAGTCTTTCACTCGTCCCCTTCTTTCATGCGTATTTGATGATAACCGCTGCGAAGATCAACCTTGGAAAATACTTTAGCTCCGTATAGTTCATCAAGAATATCATCAAGACAAGGAATCGGAAAACGATATGTCACCGTAATTTTATTAATAATAGCAGTTGTCCACGCACATCCGCCACGAACCATCTTTCTTTGGCACAAGTATAGCAAGAACCGAACAAGGACTTAGACTTTCTTGAACATATCCCTTTGCTATTAAGTCTACTTGTTGAAGTTCCTTAGCCTCCTTTGGGTTGCACCTATAAGTTGGTTTGTTCGGCAAAGATGCTCCGGGTATAAGGTCAATTTGATGTTGTACGTCTCGCAAGGGCAGTAGTCCTCTGGGCATTTCTTTTGGAAATACATCATTAAACTCCTCTAAGACCTTATGGACAAGGGGATGCAAAGCTTCTTCGGTGTTGTTAGCAACTTCGACAATCATCAAAATATAAAATAATTCTGATTTTGCTAGAATAACACGAACCGTTACTTTATCAATGAGAAGTGTGGGCTTGGAAGAGATAGCAGACAACCCCACCTTTCCAGGTGCTATCGACATCAATATAATCTTCTTTTGGTCCAAAACAAAGGAATATGTATTTCGAAAATCATCATGGATGACACGCCAATCAAACTGCCATAGGCGCTCGAGTAGAAGATGACACACATCCATTGGAACCACATCACAAGTTACCTCGTCCTTGTAATGAGTGCCAATTGAGAAGGATACGAGGGCTTGTTTTGTGACTCAAACTTCTCGATCTCGACTCAACCACTGAAGTTTATAAGCATGAGGATGGATCGTCATGGGTAGCTGCAACTTCTCTACCATGGTTGTGGAAACAACGTTGGTACAACTTCCTCCTTCGATTATAATATTGCATACCTTCTCGGACACCGTGCAACGAGTTTGAAAAATTCGCTCCCATTGACCTTCCTCCTGAGATATTACATTGGTACTAAGAGTCTTTCATAGCACCAATAATATACCCTCATCCGCAACTTCTTCTATCTCTTCGATGTCTTCATCCCACCATGGATTTTCATATGTTGTGGCTTCCTCTTCATCAACGACTTTGTGAATAATAACGGTGCGTCCGGTGGAACATTCGGCTGCCATATGACCAAAACCTTGACATTTAAAACACTTTTGAGCATGACTCGCTTTCGAGGAAACTGCCTCTACCTTCCCTTTCCCTTTGTTTGCAGAAGAGGGAATTGGAATGTCACGGTTAGGCAACGAACTCCCTTTGTTGAACGAAGCCTTCGCAAAAGATTTATGGGGGCTCTTCTTTGATAACTGCTTCTCAATCTTCTGGGCAAGTTTACATACATTGACAAAAGACCAATATGATTGAAGTTCCATTGCATCGAAAATATTACCTTTTAGCCCATTGAGGTAGCAAGCGATTGTTTGTTCCTCTTGCTCCATAACATCACAACGTAGCTTCAATTTTCGAACTCATAGGTGTATTATTCAACGCTACGATCTCCTTGTTTCAAATCATGGTACTGAAGAAATAAATCTTGACGATAATTTACCGGTAAAAATCTTTTATGGAGTTCCCGTCGCATCTTCTCCCATGTATGGATTTTGCCTTTTCCTTCTCGACGACGTTGATGATTAAGATTTTCCCACCACAAGCTCACATATTTACGAAGCTTGAGGGCTGTCGTTTTCACCCTCTTCTCATCAGAAAAGTCTTCATATTCGAACACTCGTTCGATAGTAAGCAACCAATCAAGGAATTCCTCAGGATCCATTTTCCCCACAAACTCTGGAACATTCACCTTCATCTCATTCGAATGCACAGAACGACGATCAATGCGTCCTTGCCGAGGAGACTCAGGACCATTCCTCTATTGTGAAAAGGATTCACCTCTTCTCCTGATGACTCACGTTCGGAGTTTTGACGAGAATCATTAACTTGCATCGTTTATATTTGCTGCTGCAATTGTTGGACCTGTCTTCGCAAGTCATCAATCTCGACATCACGAAGATCACACTCCTGGGCCGCAGCTTCACCATTATTCGGACATCGACGTCAGTTTGCCATCAACCTCGCTCGGCTCTGATACCAAAATGATGTCAAGATGCGATTCCCAACCCCGAATCGGATACAGCGACACCACTGATTCACAATTGATGGCGAGAAAACTAATGATCGGATACAACACAAGCACCACCGAACTCTATAGTTTCTCGAATAAAAGATCTCTCAGTCTTTATGAAGAGAAAACAGAACTCATTATTTTTCATCCCTTTTTTCACTTATTACATCTCCTTAAATACATAAATTTTCTAATAGCAAAGTTAAATTAAACAAGTACGCATTGAAGTATCATTAAACAAATACATGCAACTAGGGAAATGAATGAAAGGTTACATTTTATTTTTGACTAGGACTGGCAAAGAGTCATCGTCCTTTCTTGGTCTTGAATTAATCGCAAGGCTCTTGGTCTTCATTCCAGCTAAGTAGTGTTACGAAATGTGGGCTTTCAATCAATGAAATGCCTTCCATAGGATCTTGACTTGCGCAACTCATATCAGGTTGACAAGGGAAAGTTCAAGCTTGAGTCTTGGCAATGGAAAAGTCCAACATGGGTTGACAAGGAAAGTCCAAGGGGTTTGATATTGACGGCGTAAAGTCCAAGGGTGGAGTCTTGGTAGCATAAGTCCAATGGTTGACAACGTAAAGTCCAAGCGATAGTCTTGGCAGCGTAAGCCCAATGTGCCTTGACGGTGTAGACTACATTAGCATGATAATAACTGATGGAAGAACTTGAAGGCTAGCGTATGGATAAACAAATCATTGATGACTTGGAGGGATCCGATAGGCGTGAGACTGACGGAGGTGGCTAGAGACTTAGGTTTAGGCTAAGGGTGGTCTAACAAGTATGAGGGCACCATACTTGGGGTTAAACCTCATGTTTGAGGTTATCGATTGACTGGAACTTTATACCGGTCGGATGGTCAAGTGTTTTGACACTTGACAACCGAGTTGATACTCGGCGATCGAGATTATTATCGATCCAAGCCGTGAGTCGACTAGGGTTCATTGCGACCTTATAGGCTTGCGAGCGATTCTTTGGTCGGGTTTCGAGGCAAAGTTTCGAGTTGACTATTAGGGTTTGTGATCGGTGAAGGCTCGATCGATCGACTAATGGGCATGATCGGTCGATCGATGGTCTATCCGTTGGATTTATCCAACGTGACTCATGTCATTATAAGACAATGGCTACAGGAGCAGTCGACTGATGATCGCAATCAGTCGCTTGCTAGTCGGAATCCAACTCAAGGAGAAGCTTTAAAGGGAGCTCGTGGAGGAGGTTTTCGCCATCGGTTTTCTTGGACGATTTGAAGCGATTTTTGGTGCAAATCAGGACCTTCAAGTGTAGCTCAAGCAACCAAACAAGCAAGCATCCAAAAGCGCATTTGTAAAGTTTTCTTTACGTATTTTTGTGTATTGTATTTGTATTTGCTTGTTGTACTTATTATTGTAAACTTTAGTACGAGGTTTCTCCGTACCTCCGACTTATTGTCGAGAAGGAGCATTTGTGATTATAATGGTGTTTGGCATCACTAGGGCTCCTTCGAGCCCAATCCGTGGAGTAGGAACCTTGTGGTTCCGAACCATGTTACATCTTTGCGTTGTGATTGTGTTTGTATATTTTATATTGTATTATTTCTATTTCCGCTGCGCTAACACGATTTGTAGAAACGAACGATCAAATTCCATCAAGCAACATCGATTCGTTATTCACCCCTACTCCTTTAGCAGTCACCGAGGTCCCAACAATTAATATTACTATCTATCCATTAAAATTTAATAAATAACATTTTTTTTTGCAGATATCTAATTTAGAAAAGTATTAATGTTAAAAAAATCAAAAAAGTATCAAATCTTATATTAATGCAGTATATTTTTTTTTTACTGGATTATAACGGATGGATTCAAAACACAAGATTGGATTGCAACAGATAGTCCGATCTATAAATATACAAATATTTTTTTATTATTCAATACAAAGTATAAATATATTATTTTATAACTAAATAATACATTGCAAGTGTTGTATTATATTTGACATTTTACATTTGGTAGAATTTAAAATAATGAATGCAAGTGTTGTATTTAAATTTTATTTAAGCTTTTTAAATCGTCGTGGGAAATTATTCATATAATTAAATAGATCCATATGGTTCTATTAAATAGATTTAGATTCATAAACAACAAACAATTCATGTTTATGGCAAAATAGATCTCAATTCATCAGGCAGATCGATCACTGACAAGGAAATGGAGAATGCGTTCGCCCATATTTATGAATACCCTTTTATATAAACCTTAGAGCAACTAGTCAGAAGTCTCACTCACATAGTCACACGTCCGCTCACGCCCATACATATCTGCCCATGTTCTCGGAACATGAGAGAAATACTCTTCTTGTTTATCTGTTGACTGTTGAGCCACCCTTTAGGTTGAGCTCAAGTCAAATAAGTTGTCCCTTGAATCGAACTCATGTTGATCGATCTCCTCCTTTGGCCAAGCTTACATCAGTAGAGTTGTCATTTTAATTTGGCCGATCGAGCTTCCACTTGAGCTTTGTCTAGGTTAGCCGCCCTTAACTAAGCGATGTCATTTTGAAGTTTACAGACTCAATGTATGTCCATTTGATGGCCTGTCATATTGACATAGTTTGACTTACCACATGGATTCCCATCATCTTTATCGCATCGCCTTATATGTAATCTTAAATCCCTTTTTGTCTTCTAAATGTAATCTTAAATCACTTTTTGTCATCCCCATAGGGATGACGTATATTGATAAGGCAATATGACAGCTTACGGATAAGACACGGATTTAATCTAAGTGAGAGGTTTAAAATTCTCTCTAATTGGGTTTAGAACGGCCCTCCACGACCTTGTCAATAGTGTCAAGGTTCAAAGGACCCTTTGTAATTTATCTCCCTCACAATGATCCTGGAACGGATCGATGAGAGCTGTTAGATTGATGGTTCTAATATTTTACGATTAAATCCCTTTTAGTTATTAATTAGCTCATTAATAATTAATATCATAAAGAAATTTTTTAAATTAATGAATTCTACGCGTATATAAACTCGTATTCATTAATTTAAATTTGCAAAATTTATTAATTTGATTTTTTTTTATCAGATTTGAATCGTAATGGTATATATATATATATATATATATATATATATATATATATATATATATATATATATATATATATATATATATTGACCAATTGAGAAATTAATCCAACATGCAAGGCTAACGAAGCGAAACTATGAATCTGTTCCTGAGGTGGTTTTACTCCGTCTTGTTCTCGACGATCGGCATGGCAATTCTATCTGGTCTGTGAAGGTTTAATTTTGGAGGTCAAATTCAACTTCGTTACGTGCTCCGGTGCTTCCGTTCCTTCCATTGGAATGTGTACTCGAGGCCATTCACATTGCTGGTTCGATGCGCACTCATCTGTACAATGAATTTGTTGATTATTTTAGCTAACTAGTGACAAGCTAGTTTCATGCGTTGCATGTAGGGATTCACATTGCATTTGTACAATTAATTAAGACACTCTGCCTTCCTTGAAAAAGCATAATTAATGATATATGTGGCGTCGACAGTCAACGGGATCGAGAGGGGAGGGAAAAGTCGGGATCTTAATTGGAAAACAAAAACTCTGAGCTCGAAAATGCATAGTAAAGTCAACAGAGGGAGAGGAAGGTGTAAGTACACAAACACAAAAAAAATCATTCTCGCATTCATCTATTAATGAAGAGGTAATTACAATCCTACCTTCTACCATATTAATGTCATGCATTTCTTTTTTCCAAAAAAAAAAAACCATTCATATAATTCTTTTTTTTTTGTCTAATTTTTTTACAAGACTTTTAATTTCATCAGTTTTTTTCCCCGGTCAAAATGACTTCGCACGTACAAAACAATACACGAAATGATAAGATTTCATTAAAACAAGCATATTATAGGAAGGGCAATTAGGAGTGAGAGATCGCATGAGGTACGAATTAAGGGAAGATTCCGTGAGCAGTCACCTGTTATTCTTCAGACCATTTATATCTGCGACAAATAATATTAAAAGTTAATACTCAAAATAACAACTATATATATATAGTTCTCCTGCGCTCCTGGTTTCTGCGCGCCCGTGAGCGCCTGCACTGTTCCCTTCCACGTCACCTGTCGATGTAGCACCGTATAGCTATGTCCGTGATTTTTTTTCCCTCCCCGAGTCTCTCCATCAACCTAGGTTTTTCCATTTCCTCACCGCTGCCCCGTCGACCTTTCTCCCTCGACTCTTCATCGTCGACGAATCTCGCTGTCGCAGAGACTAGCTGGAAAACCCTCCTGCATCCTCTCCGCTCTCCACCCCATCGCGCGAGTCGTCCTCACAGAGTAGGAGGGTGTTATCGCGCCCCTCTTCCACGCCGTCCGCAACTCGCTCGTTTTACGCCATTGAGGAGCAAGGGCGGCTGCCGACATTCCTTCGCGACTCGCCTTACGCCATTGGGGAGCAAGGAGCGTATCGCCGCGCCTTCCGCGATCGGTTTTCGTTGATCGAGATTTCGCGACAAAGTCGTATCCCTATGATTTCCTTTCCTCGCATCCGTGAGTTGTATATTTCAATCAAGAAATAATGAGTATCTCTAATTCCAAATGCATAACAAATGTTTATTCGATATTATGTTCTGTGCATTTATATCATAAAAAATCTCGTCGCTTTTGAAATCAACTCATCAGTTGTCGTTTGTAGCCGCAAACTTGATTTCCAAAGTTCCTATTGGTCAGTGCTAAACTTGAGTAATTAAATGGCTGAAGAATTTGGGTAAGCTTGTGTCGTACGGTGTGTATGTTTTGAAATTAGTATTCAGTACTAGAAGAAGCATCCTACAACAATACAAGGACTATTCGATGTGCATCGAACAATTGGATCGAGTCCTATATATTCCTCGCCTTTAGTTTCAAAACAATAGCTCTATTAATACTCTTTTATATTTCTATTGTCCAATTCTATTCATCAGCATTATAGGGATATCCAAGCATGTCGGGTAGCTCTTTAAATTGGATATTTGAACAGATTTAGTGCTTGTGGCTTCTGCAGTATTTAGTCTCAATCTTTCTCGATTGTTGTTTCTTGCTAAGTATGATATTTCATTGCATATGCAATGGTTTTAAACCTGGCTCTTTGTTGTAGCAATTTTGCATTGTACTCGTTCTAGTCTAAGTTTGTGAGTCAAGTCCTATTTTTTGCTCAACTTTCAAACAACCATATGACATGTTTTGCATACTGTGTCTTGTGTTCAGCAAGAAAATACAATCATGTTTGAGATGGAGATTTCCATATTGTCCCAAGAACTTGCCAGAACATAATTTGTAAGCCAACTAAAGATAAATTCTTACTTGAATCATGTCTCCACCCTACCCTTTTTTCTATTTAGAGTTAACATGTAAATTTTCTGCCTGCACATTCCCATTGATGAGTTCAATTCATTTGAATGATTTCAATTTCCCTTGTTGACATAAAAAAGGAATAAACAAAGTTGTAATGGTTCAAGCTTCAAAGAATGTGATTCACTGCTCTCCGTTTTTAACTTGTAAGTTATTTGTACGCATTATTTTGTTAATTTTTAACTTGTAAATTACATCCTTGTGATTCTTCATAGGTGCTGAACAAATTGTATGCATCGTGTTTTTAAGCAAACAAATAATTACAATTGAATCAAAACACAAGGTAGTGACAGAGGCAGTTGATCCAATCATTGGACATGGTAGTATTTAACTTGTGATTCATCAGGGTCGTGAAGGCATCACACATGTGTATTCTGTGATTCATCATTACATTTCAGTTATTAAATTTTGGAGCAAACTTGCAAAATACATTTTTTGTATACAGAAAAATGGTAAGTCAATTCATTTTATATTCTAATCTTTTTGTTATGTAAGATTCTAAATATTTCTAAATGTTTTTTTATAGGAAAGACATATGTTGTCTTTGTTGGGCGTGAATCGTATTTATGATACTTGGAAGCCTCTAATCATGTTAATAGCTTTAAGGGCGCTGTACACCAATCTTTCAAATGTAGAGAGGAGGCCGAAAAAGCTTTTCAAGCATACCTAGATAAAAAATCTGCCCCCATTTCTTTTACATCAAGTGAGAAAGAAAGATTATGTGTGGATTCTAGCTCATTATCAAGTTCAAATTCAAGGAAAAAACTGTTGTCGTCTGAAAAAATAACTAAGTTGAAAGATGCATTGGAAGATTTAAAGCAGCATTTGAATTCTCTACAAATCAGTGATGATGATTAGGCATGTTTCAAGTTGTAATCTAATTTGAATTTCAAACACTGCTGGTTATATTTAAATTGTTGCCAGTGTTGTGCTCAAATTTTAATATTTCAAGTTGTTGCAAGTGATGTGGTTAACTTAAAACAATGGATGATTGTTTCTAAGTTGTATCTAAGTTGCTTTCTAAGTTGTTGGCAGTGTTAGATTTTAGTTTATCTGAGAATTGTTTTTTCTAGCTTCCTTCAGAAAAAACAAAAAAAATTACTTCTTCTTGTTAGACGTGGGCAGGCAGTTCCACGAACTGCGATGGCAATTCGTGGAACCGCCATCACGCACGCACGACATAAGCCGTGCGTGCTCTCCTTCCTTGATAAGGGGGTGCGTCCAAGGTGGGGGGGTTCGGCTGTTAGACGAAGGGTTGATCGGCAATCCGCGAAGAGAAACATCGGAAGGATCTTGGTTTGTGAAAACCTGAGGTTATTTTCCGGCTGTGATCATTTCCTCCGACGCAAGTCCAACCTCCAACCGGGTAAAATCAACGAAGAACAGGTATATTTTTGATCACATTGGTATCAGAGCTATGTAATTTACCTGTTCAATTTGTTTCTTCTTCGCCGCAACCGGAAATTCCATCGAAGAACAGAACAGAGTATCTCTGTTCGATGGAAGCGTCATGATCGCGCCGGATCCGGCCGCTTAGGCGGACGCGAGCCGACGCCCTTCCGACTGCAGCGCCCGTCGGAGGCGGAGCCGCGGAGCGCGAGGCAGCGCAGCGTTGGCGGCTGTCGTCGATGGCCCGACGCCTAACGACGACGCCAGAGGTGCCGATGCCTCGCGACGCCGGCGCGATGGCGCCAGCGCGGAGCGACGGCAGTGCGTCATTGCTCGTCGAAGCGAGCGCGGGCTTGGTGCTAACTGGTGCTATTAAATAAATAAAAAAAAAGGTTTTTTTTATTTTATCTTTTTCGTACAGATATGGCATAAAAAAAAATAAAATAATTTGTTTTTATTTATTAATCTGTTTCGTACAGATTAAATAATTGGGCCAAATTTGATGGGCTTTAAAATTTAGTTGGGCTTAATTGGTTAATTGGACTTTATTTGGGCCGAATTAATTGGGCTGTTTTACATGGGCCGAATAATTGATTAATCTGTTTCGTACAGATTATTGAAATTGGGCTTAATTAATAATTGGGCTTTATATAGGCCGAATTAATTGGGCTTTGAATTTAACTTGGCTTAATTGGGCCTAATTAAAAGAGTCTTGAATCAAATTTTAATTGGACATGGGTTCAATTAATTTGATTCTAACAAAAGACTAAGTGTCCAATTAAATTTACACAAGTGTTGTGTGTAAGGTTGACTTTGGTTGACTAAACTCATAACTATGGTTAGATGGATTGTTTTGGAACAATTAGAATCTGACTTGAATGACTTAAGGATAGAACTAGTTTATGACTGTCTAAGGGTCAAAATTGATTGATCAATGGGTCAATTGATTATAGCCTAAAATTCAAGGAGTTTAGTTCTTCTTGAAAGATGTGTATTTGTTCTGTGCCTTGATTAAATTGGAATATACCGGTATTTGTACTGGTTTTGTCGGTTATGTACTGACATGATTTATTTCAATTTTACAGATGGTGCGGATGTATACCACTATGACCCGGCACGATGTGTTGCGCAATCGATATAGGGAGGCTATCGAAGATTTGGACTATGACCCTTACCATGGAGTCGTTGGACACATTGGGAAGCTGGGCGATTAGTGCGGAAGCTCGAGATCGAGAGTTTCGATATTAGACAACTACGAGGATATGGCGTTGATTCGTTCATTGCGATAATCTTCTTGTGACACGACAATTTTGGGGGTTACATGAAGGACGCATTTCATATACCCGGTTGTGCACAGAGCTGATTAACTATGCTGACTGTGAAGAGGATCCTGAAGAAGACCCAGTGGAGGATTTTTGTTCTCGATTTGTGGGGTCTTTAAAGGACTCTGTATCAGGGGAGCATGTGTTGCCTGTGAGTGTCAATGAAAAATCTTGTGGTTGAGTCGAGAGAGGACATGTCATGATTCTCTTTGCGCTAGGGCTTGTCCTAGTGGGAGCAGTAATCGCTTATCTAGTCTATTAGGAGTTGTTTTAGTTTATGAGTAGGAAGAATGTAATTTGTTACATTCTAAGTAGACTTTGTTATTTGTTAACATTGTACAGCATGTTTAGATTAATGATGTGTTCATTTAATGATTAGTTCATTTGATGCTGTTAATTCTACATGATGCATGATTACTGAGTATGCCCTTGATTAGTTCAAATGTGTATATAATGATATGTTCATGTGTAATATCATGCTGTAATAATGATTAATATCATTAAGTGGGATGTATGTAATAAAATATATCAATCTAAGTCTGATTGGCACATACAAATGATGAGTGATAACGCAGTTGTCACTTGATTTTGTAAACCAAATCAGATTTATCTTGAGTTTATTTTTGAGATTACATACATAAAAGCATACACTGAGTAACTAAATAATGTGTTTATTTATGTTAGGTTATGACAACTAAAAACATCATAGCTGAACTGAACAAAGGTGAAAAACTGAATGGGGATAACTATAAGATATGACACCTCAAGATTCAATATGTATTTGAGGAACAAGAAGTTCTAGAGGCTGTTAATCAGGTTTTGATGGAACCTGTTGAGAGTAATACAGCACAGTACAGACGTGACCTTGATACCTATAAGGTATGGAAAAGGAAGGATTCCACTGCTAAGGGAATATTGATAAGTTCAATGGTGGATGACCTAGTGTTAGAGTATGAGTCATATCCTTCGGCTCATCTTTATGCAGGTAGCCCTTAGAGAGATACAAATGGAATAAGTGCGAGTAAGCTTGACTAACGATCGAGTTCGGCTACAAGAAGCGCCCGAATGCAACGATGGTTCAACATCTCAGGGAGATGTCGAATATGATCCGAGTCAAATCACGGTCATGAGTTAACCGATGAACAACAGGTTCAGGCGGTTATTCGTTCTCTTCCCGATTCTTGGGAGACTATGAAGCAGACCTTAACTCACAGTGAGAGTATTAAGACTTTCGCTGATGTCTCACGGCATGTTGAGCTGGAGGCTGAGAGAGTAGAATCCGCGAGGATTTCTGGCCAAGCCTATTTGGCTGCAGGCTCTGCTGGATCATCTGGATCCAAGAAAAAATGGTACAAGAAGGGAAAGGGAAAGAATAAAAACGTTGCTACTGCTGCTGGGAAGGATCAAATCAAGAAGAAGAAGACAGGGAAGAAACTTAAAAGCAAGTTATCTTGCTTTAATTGTGGCAAGAAGGGTCACTTTGCTCGGGAGTGTACTGAGCCTAAGAAGGTAACTTCTAGTCTGTCTTCTGAGCATTTTGTTGCTAGTACTGTGTTGATGTCTGATTCTTATCCTTTGTGGATTATAGATTCGGGAGCAACCAACCATGTAGCTCGAGAGTGGGTTACATATGTGGAGTACCGCCGGGTACCTGCAGGCAACAAATGGATCTATGTAGGAAACAATGCAAGAGTCGAAGTCAAGGGAGTCGACACTTGTAAACTCAACCTTCGTGGTGGAAGTACTTTGTTTCTTCATGATGTCCTGTATGCTCCGGAGATTCGAAGGAATCTTGTATCTGTTACTTGTCTTCTTGATTTGGGATACTCTGTAAATTTTTTCAGTCGTTGTGTAGAACTTAAGATTGACTCTGTGTCAATCGGATATGGTTATTTATCTAATGGTTTTATGGTACTAGATGTGGTGCCTGATGTGAATTGTGCGATTCATAGTTGTTTTTCAAACATTGCTCTTACTAGTAATGCGGATATATCTGATGAGGTTTGACATGCTAGATTGGGACATATAGGACAAGATCGCATGAATCGATTAGCTAGAGAGGGTTTATTGGGCTCTCGTGCTAAGATTAGCTTGTCTGTATGTGAGCATTGTCTTGCTGGAAAAGCAACTAGGAAACCATTTGGAAAGGCTATTAGAGCAGACTTGCCATTCTTGATTCATTCGGATATTTGTGGTCCGATGAGTGTGAAGGCTAGGCATGGAGCTTCCTACTTCATTACATTTATTGATGATTTCACTAGGTATGGTCATGTGTATTTGATTTCTCAAAAATCTGAAGCGTTGGATTATTTCATTCGTTATTTGAACGAAGTTGAGAATCAAACGGAACGTAAGGTTAAGACCTTACGCACTGACCGTGGGGGTGAATATCTGTCTGATTTGTTCAAGATGACATGTAATGATAAAGGGATTATTAGACAACTAACGATCCCAGGAACTCCACAGCAAAATGGGGTTGCTGAAAGAAGAAATAAGACTCTTCTTGAAATGGTTAGGTCTATGATGGCGCAGGCTAATTTGCCAGTCTCCTATTGGGGAGATGCATTACTAGCTGCGACCTATATACTTAACAAAGTGCCTTCAAAGTCAGTTCCATCAACCCCATATGAACGTTGGACGGGCAGAAAACCAGATTTGAGCAATCTGAGACCCTGGGGGTCAGCTGCCTACGTTCATAATAGTTCTCACAAATATAGAAAACTAGGACCTAGAGGTAAGAAGTGTATCTTTATAAGATATTCTGATACCTCAAAAGGTTCCGTTTTTATAGGTGAGCAACAAGATGGAACAATCTCTGAGATTGAGTCTAGAGATGCCACTTTCCTAGAAACTGAGTTCCCAACAAAGGGTGAAGTTGATAAGACAGTTCCTCTTTTTGAGGAGGATGAGTCGTTATCAACAAGACAGGTGTCTAGTGGGATACCTGAACCTAGTCAACCGAGTGGGAGTAATGTGCCTGATCACGGGGTGACTTCAATGCAACTTACAGAAAAGTGTTCGTAAGATCATACCTAAAAGGAGGTTTGATATTGAGAATGAGGCAATGATGACACTCCCAGTTGACGAAGATGAACCTCAATCAGTTGAGGAAGCATTGGGATGTAGAGTTAGAGATAAGTGGAAAAGTGCAATGGAAGAAGAGATGGAGTCAATGATTCAGAATCAAGTTTGGGAGTTAGTCGATCTTCCTCCTGGCCGAAGGGCTATTGGGAATAAGTGGATTCTCAAAATAAAGAGGAAGTCTGATGGATCGATTAACCGATACAAGGCTCGCTTGGTTGCAAAAGGATTTACCCAAAGAGAGAGTATTGACTTTGAAGATATATTTTCTCCCGTAGTGAAGTTTGTGTCAATCCGAGTTATTTGGGCCTTTGTGGCACATTATGACTTGGAATTACATCAAATGGATGTTAAAACCGCTTTCCTTAACGGTGAGCTTGACGAGGAAATCTATATGGTTCAGCCAGAAGGTTTCGTTGCTTTAGGCCAAGAGGATAAAGTATGTAGATTGAAGAAATCTATATATGGGCTGAAGCAAGCGTCAAGACAATGGAACATAAGATTTAACAAAGTGGTTTTATCTTATGGTTTCGAAATGATCAATGAGGATCATTGCGTTTTCCTAAAGAAGGAAAAAGGAAAGTATGTCATTTTATCATTATATGTTGATGATATGCTGATAGCAGGAAATGACATAGGTTTTATTGTAGAAGTCAAAAAGTGGTTGTCTTCACAATTTGACACAATAGATATGGGAGAAGCTGAATACATCTTAGGAGTAAAGATCATCCGGGATCGATCTAAGAGACTTTTGGGTTTGTCACAAGAGTCTTATATTACTAAGATGTTACAACATTTCAACATGTCTGAATGCAACAGTGAACAGACACCTGTTACGAAAGGTACTGTTTTGAGCAAAAGTATGAGTCCCAAGACTCCAGCTGAAATAGCCGACATGAATAAAAAACCATATGCCAGTGCCATAGGTAGTTTAATGTATACTATGTTGTGTACTCGTCCCGATATCAGCTATGCAGTGGGCTTAGTCAGCCGGTTCCAGTCAAACCCAGGATCGAGACACTGGAAGGCAGTGAAAAGGATTTTCAGATATCTGAAGGCGACGCATTATTGTCTCTTATCGAGGATCGGATATAAGCCTTAGGGGATATTGGATCTGATTGGTGAGGACTGGATGATAGAAAATCAACATCAGGCTATGCGTTCTTGTTGAATGGTGGCGCCATCTCCGAATGAAGAAAGCGAACTGTGTGGCCTTATCTACAATGGAAGCTGAATATGTGGCATGTTCAGCAGCTGTACAAGAAGCAGTCTGGTTGAGGAGGTTCCTAAAGCATTTGAAGATTGTTGAGAGCGAATAGAGTCCATGATCTATTGTGATCAAGCCTGCGATAGCTTTTCTAAGGATCCTAAATATCACAAAGAAGGCAAGCATATAGCTATAAAGTACAACTTTATAAGGGATATTGTTGCTAAAAAGAAGGTGATTCTTGAGTATATCCCTACACGAGCTATGCTTGCAGATCCTTTTACTAAGCCAATGACTAGAGAGTCATTTAATGAGCATGTAAAGTCCATGGGACTTCGTAGAATGTAATAGTCTTGTAATGACAATTGAATATAATGATTTGATTGTTTTGAAATGCTAGCCATAATCTATTCAGTGTATGTTATGTTACATTCTAGTGATAAGATCTCGATAAGCATGTTGGCAGGTAATGATTGGTCCTCTCACATGGACAATCATCTTTATTTGTTGCGTATGAATAGAGGTAAGATCGATGCTTATAGGTCAACCTATGTGGTTGTTAGCTTTGGAAGCTGTAAAATTTGTTACATTCCTATAAGTTAGGGTCGTCTTGATATTTGTATCAAGATAAGATCATTTTGTGATAAATGATCGAAGTAAATGAACCCACCATTTACTATACCTGTTTTGAGCCAGATTAGGATTCATGTGTTGAATTCTGGATTAGACATTGGGAATGTCTAGATCGAAATCTGTACGATGTTAATTTGAGGAAAACATGCGCTCTTTATTGGTAAAGAGGAAGACATCGTAGCATGTGCATCATATCACATGTGCTAAGACGACAATAAGGGTAGTAGGAGAATGGATCCCTGTTTCTCTACTATGTGAGCCCTTTGAGATTATATGTTGATCTCAAAATTTGCCCTTTGTGACTATTTAGGTGTCTACTTGAAGTTTTAATCAAGGTTTGCTACTTTAGCATGTCTACCTATGACTATGTATGATTCGGTCTATGGAACATGACTAAAGCGATTGATTAAAATGAATAGATTCACACTAAAAAGGAAGATTAAATAGATTTACATCTAATAAGAATTATTCACTGGTCGACCCATTTCTGTTGTGTATGGAAATGATTGTGAATATTTGGAATATGAGACATGCTCTTGACATGATGGTCAATTTAAGGGATTAGAGATGTTCATATTGATGTAAATGAGATTATTTAATCTGGGTAAAAAGCAAGACATGGATGTTTCAGGTAAATGGTTATGTACCACCAGAAATATGATTTTGTATCATTTGGAAAACGACTGTGTGTCACCTGGAAAATGGCTGTGTGTCATACGATAAATGGTTTTGTACCACCTGGAGATGACTCTGTGTCATCGGGAGAATGATTATGTATCATATGTAGAGTGGCTAAGTTAGGCTTAACAACTTCTTTTAGCATGTATCACTCAATGAGCAGCTATGTAAGGTGTAACAACTTTCTTAGCATTTGAATGCTCAATGTGCTTGCTGTCGCACGAACCATTTTCTAATTTGATGTTTCATTTAGTCTTTGAGACTATTGATCAGTTCTATTAGTCTATTTGGGACAATAGGTGTTGCTTCGATTTAGTCTATGTGACTAAATACCTCTTCTAAAATGGTCTGTGTGATCATTTAGTCTATGTGTGACTAAACAACCCTTCTTAAATAGTCTGTGATCATTTTTTTATGCATGTGACATACCTTGGACGAGTGGGAGATGTTAGACGTGGGCAGGCAGTTCCACGAACTGCGATGGCAGTTCGTGGAACCGCCATCACGCACGCACGGCATAAGCCATGCGTGCTCTCCTTCCTTGATAAGGGGGTGCGTCCAAGGTGGGGGGGGTTCGGCTGTTAGACGAAGGGTTGATCGGCAATCCGCGAAGAGAAACATCGGAAGGATCTTGGTTTGTGAAAACCTGAGGTTATTTTCATTGTGTGATCATTTCCTCCGGCCAAGTCCAACCTCCAAGGGTAAAATCAGCGAAGAACAGGTATGATCTACACTTCTTTCTCCCCTTTCTTAGGCCTGCTTGTTGAAAGCTTCAACTTGTTTTGTAATCAGTTGTTTAGCCATAGCATGAGATTGGTCATGTAGAAAAGATTAATTTTGTGGGCTATAAAAAGTATATTTTGACATTGTAAAAAAATAGTTATCCTGAGCTTCTAAGTTCTAAACCTACAACTGATGTATCTTTTAGCAATGAATATTTCTGATGTTATATTGGGTTGAGTTTGTAGGACATGTAGATTGAGTTGATTCCTATTGAATTGAATCAACTTGACCTATCGAATTGGTCAAAAGGGCTGCATAATCTAGACAAGTTGAACACGTTTGGTGGGTCAAACATATTGGACTATCTAATGGGTCACATATTATCCACTCTGTGAATGTTTAGATCCTTCGAGTTCAATAGCCTTGAACGTTTTCAGAAAACCATGCGATGTTCTGATAAAGACGACCAAAATTTGGCCACTGAACACCATTTCAAGGGCCAAGAGAAAATTTCCAATGATTCCTCTACTTAATTTGAACACCATCTAAAGGCCAACTCTCATTGCAACAAAAGTAAAAGGCCTTTTCCATGATATATTGCTATTAGAGCATTTTCAAGTCATGTCTTGCACATGCATGGTGATTCAAATCATTCATGAAGGAGAATGTGCAATCAGAACTTGATTTTCTCTTCCATGAGTCCCGTAATATGGTACTAGTCGAGAGTATCTTACATCTTAAAAAAAAACAAAACTTTATGAGAATGAACATATAGTCTTCGATGGAGAATCTAGCCGAGTAAATAAATATACAGCGGAACATGAAGCGAGCAGTATGTAAAAGGGAAAGAAACCATCTAGATTTGCATGGGAAATATAGTTTACGACCTTTCTGAATTTGACCTTATTACTAAATAGAGTAGCTCTCTCTGATCGAAACTGGTAGCTTCAGAAGCAACTCCTTCCACAACAACAAACGAAATGCATGAGAAACACGCCAATAGCTGATCATCACAGAACAGTTGAATATTTCCTTGAAAATAGATCAAATGCATTAATTTACATAACAGATCATCCTGTATTAGGAGAATACTAAATACCTGATAGATATCACATCAACTAATGGATTATCCACAACCAAACCACCCAACTGCCATGTTAGATCTTTTGAATGAACTCTATCATAAAGAGCTCCCATCCATCTAAAATATTTCCCGATTGGCAAAGTTTGGGGCAATGATCCAAGCTACTGGAATAGCATTATTGTTTAAGTCAAACACAAGGAGACTTTGTACTAGATTCTCAAAATAGACCATTTACAACATGAAAGTTTGAATCCATTTACAACAGCATAAAATCATTCTAACCTTACTCAAATAGACCATTTACAACAGAAAGTTTGAATCCATTGCAAGACAACCGCTTTGTTTGGCTTTAGAGTACAATTAGTGCGTATATAAAAAAGCATGTAAACCTTCTTAGACAAAACTTCTCGTGAGCTTTAAAGTAAAACTTGGGCATCATTACAACGTAACTATCGACCAGAAGCTTCCTGTTAAGGTAAATAAAATGAAACATGAATAAATCAAGCTATCACTAATACACATCCAATAGAATGTCAAAGATTGAATATGAAATTTAACAAGTTGCTACCTTAATGTAAGCATAATAATGCCCTGGTTGGTGGCTCGAGCTCTACAGATAGTGAAGAAGGATTGTATTTGGTATTTGAGGATCACAAAATGAGGAGCATCAAAGTGAAATGTCAGCAGTAGTTGGAAGGAAACAAACTACATAGGTGACACATCAATGATGGCATGTGGAACCAGTAGTGAGCTTGCTAAATTCTTATTTATCCTAACGCATGTTATTAGAACCTGCAATAATAAAAAACACTGTTAATATCAATTTTACAATCAATCAACTAAACATTATAATTTGAGGCAATGAAACTTTTATACCACCAGCTGTAGATGTCAAATCTTCTTCATATGTATCTTCATCGCTGTTATGATGAATATCAATAGTTGCACTGACAATCAACACATTATCATATTTACAACAATTAAATAAATAAATCAATACATACCCTTGTTGCAAAATTGGACAGTTACGTTTGTCGTGTGACACACCTCGATGTCCGCATCCACGACATAGCCTGGACTTTGAGGTAGACTTCTCCTTTGATGATTTGATTCTCTTCTCACATCCCTTTGTTCTTACAGAAGAAGGATCAATAATACCAAGAGGCCTATCCATGGATTTTTTCCTTTGACTTTCATTGTCGCATGCTTTGCTAATGTTCATCTCTTTAATTTTGTTATGAATACAATCGAATTGTTCATCCAAAAATTTTGTCCCCTCATCAGTCAAAGATGCATCATCAATGATTAATGAAGCTCTATAGGATAACCTCGAATGTCTTGACATCAAAAGTTTTTTTGGATCATCGATGAAACTTTGCTCCCCCAAAGCACATATTGCTCCAACCTTTGCATCTCGTGTCCATCATTTGAGTATATCGATCGACAAAAGAAACACTTGTTTGATACTGAAAAAGCTAACATATGCCATGGAATGCCCTCAAACTCAAATTTCCTACAACTACAAGATATGTAGTCCCTCTGTTTATCATGCGTGAGTACCCTTGGTTTGAAGGAAGAAGAACTTTGAAAATTCATCACCTGGTAAACCTCTAACTCAACTCCTATAGATATTTGTTGCACGTAATAACCATAACTCTTACTCATTTCGCTTTGAAACTCTACCCATTTGTTTTTTAGGTATCTTCTTTGCACCATTTGAGTTTCCATTGGCGGATTTATGCAGATTTTGGGATGCTCATTCACATCAATATGATCAGCAACTAACTCATTATGTCTTTGATGTCGCAGTGCCCTATTAAAACGGATGATAAAATCCATCAATGAATTTTTGTTTGAGACAAACCTCTTGAAAAATGCATGTGATCCTTCAGATCTCTGACTACTTGACATTCCAGCACAAAATATATGACTAAAATATGCTGGCACCCACTTATGTCGCAATTCATAAATCAATGACAACCAATCATTTCTCTCTAAGTTAGCACACTTGATAACCTCTTCCCATGAGCTCTCAAATTCATCAGGTGTTGTAGAATTTACAATAACATTCTTTATGCTTTGATAGTAGTCACGACAAGTCAAAGGATTTAATTTATCTGAGAATTTGTTCAATATATGCCACAAACAATACCGATGAACTGCGAGGAAAACTTGTGCAATGGCTTTTGTCATAAATTTGGATCCGATCGATGATAACGCGTTTGGTGCACCTCTAGGCATAGCTTCTATGAACTTGTTAAGTAACCAAACAAAAGACTCAGTTTTCTCATCACTTATAAAGCCACAACCCAAAATAATTGTCTGATGATGATGATTAACTCCTACAAATGGTGCAAAAATCAATCCATATTTGTTGGTGTTATATGTGGTATCAAATATAACTACATCACCAAATACAATGTTTGCCGTCCTTGATACGTGATCCGCCCAAAAACACCTAGTAAATATGTTATCTGAATCTGTCATGTAATCGAAGAAAAAAGCTGAATTTTTTTCTTTCTCAGATACAAATAACTCAATCAGTGTTTCAGCATCAATACCTTTTTGTTCATCCCTTAGATCTCTCTCAAAGTTTCTAATATCTCGCTCTGTGCAACCCATCTGCTCAGGCCCTCCATACTCTATCTCTAATAATCGAATTTTTTGACAAGTTGGCACATTGACCTCTGAAAACTGTTGAGTCAATGATTTCTTGGCTACTGAAATATTACGGTGTGAGCGTAGCAAATGCACCTTTGAAGGAGTCGACAATGGATGATTGTGGTTTTCCATGATGTTAGAGACAACCCAATTAGGTCCAGTTTGTTCTTTGACAAGTGAAATGTTTGATTTACAACCAGTTCTAACCTCACCACGTGCTCTCTCTCTTATCAGTTGATCACCTTTTGAAGTTTTATTTGACCGCAATTGATCTGTATGTCCTTCTTTAAAGCATACAAATTTTTTCCAAATAACTTCATTTGTCATCTTGTTTTTTTTACTATTGCTCATCCTTGCACTAAATCCAACTTCTCGTGCATATTGATTATAGAACATAAATGCCTCATCTAGTGTTGAGAATTCCATACCAATTTTTGGCTTTCGCTCATCTGCAACTTCAGGAATGTATAGCTGATCAGCACCGTCATTTCTCTCCATTGTCAGTGAGGTAAGGATGGTGGAAACGATCCCCGAAGACTAGATTAAAATTCCAAACTTAGAATCAGAGAAAACATGTGTTATGCATTTGGAATTAGAGATACTATAGTAGTAGATTGATAGATTGAAATAAACATGATTGTATTTTCTTGCTGAACACAAGACACAGTATGCAAAACATGTCATATGGTTGTTTGAAAGTTGAGCAAAAAATAGGACTTGACTCACAAACTTAAACTAGAACGAGTACAATGCAAAATTGCTACAACAAAGAGCCAGGTTTAAAACCATTGCATATGCAATGAAATATCATACTTAGCAAGAAACAACAATCGAGAAAGATTGAGACTAAATACTGCAGAAGCCACAAGCACTAAATCTGTTCAAATATCCAATTTAAAGAGCTACCCGACATGCTTGGATATCCCTATAATGCTGATGAATAGAATTGGACAATAGAAATATAAAAGAGTATTAATAGAGCTATTGTTTTGAAACTAAAGGCGAGGAATATATAGGACTCGATCCAATTGTTCGATGCACATCGAATAGTCCTTGTATTGTTGTAGGATGCTTCTTCTAGTACTGAATACTAATTTCAAAACATACACACCGTACGACACAAGCTTACCCAAATTCTTCAGCCATTTAATTACTCAAGTTTAGCACTGACCAATAGGAACTTTGGAAATCAAGTTTGCGGCTACAAACGACAACTGATGAGTTGATTTCAAAAGCGACGAGATTTTTTATGATATAAATGCACAGAACACAATATCGAATAAACATTTGTTATGCATTTGGAATTAGAGATACTACTGTTATTTCTTGATTGAAATATACAACTCACGGGATGCGGAGGAAAGGAAACTGCAGTAGGGATACGACTTCGTCGTGAAATCTCGATCAACGACAGAAAACCAGTCGCGGAAGGCGGCGCCGGCAGCATTCTTGCTCCCCAATGGCAGAAGACGAGTCGCGGAAGGGAACGCCGGCAGCGTCCTTGCTCCTCAATGGCAGAAAACGAGTCGCGGACGGCGTGGAAGAGGGGCGCGATAACACCCTCCTACTCTGTGAGGATGACTCGCGCGATGGGGTGGAGAGCGGAGAGGATGCAGGAGGGTTTTCCAGCTAGTCTCTGCGACAGCGAGATTCGTCGACGATGAAGAGTCGAGGGAGAAAGGTCGACGGGGCGGCGGTGAGGAAATGGAAAAACCTAGGTCGATGGAGAGACTCGGGGAGGGAAAAAAATCACGGACGTAGCTATACGGTCTTTGCGTCGCCGACAGTGGCGTGGAAGGAGCGAGTGCAGCGCTCACGGTAGCGAAACCAGAGCACAGAGAACACGATTGTATATATATATATATAGAGTCATTTTCCCCCGCGCGACGATTTCTCCGCGACACGTCGCGACAAGACCGAGGAGGCCGCCGCCGCGTGCCGTCCGACCATCGGGATCGCACGATCGGACGCCCGATTGGCGGGGCGGTCCGGCTGGCGTGGTCGGCTTCCGGCGGATACCATTTCACTTAATGTTCTTCCTTCTAAAGACATGATTAAATAGAAAAACACGAACAGCAAAATGGCAACGACGATGGTAGCAGAGACCTTCTTCATTGTGAACTCACTTATAAATCGCTTGTTTTTAATCGCCAGCATCTTGCACTAGCTCTTATATAGAGCGAGTCGACACCACTACAACATGAATACCGGTGGCGTTGTCGGTTGTGACCTTGCTATTTCCGCCTACGTCCTCTTTAACTCGCAGTATCTCTAGGCTAAAATTTTTTTTGAAAAGGCTCACTCGAATTTCTGAATTTTTCAAAGAATGTATCATATTTTTATATTTATCAACAAGCGTAATTCTTTTTTTAAAATATATAAAAAAAATTTGCCACACGATAAACCTTGATCGAGCAACTCAATTTTTCGATCGGGACGGGCATAGAGTTTGGCTGCATGACAACCCTAACTACCTAGGTGATCATAATCGGCCCTCGTGATTAGGGATCACACGGTGAATATTTTTTTTTAATAAAAAACATAATTTAAAAAAAGAAATATCTTTGAAAACTATGATGAAAAATCTAAGAACACGGCGTTTGAAAAAAAAAATCTGATGGGATCTCTTTTTGGTATGCTCGGGAAACTGAACTTCCTTTATATGCTCAACCGATCAATAGCTTCTTCATTTTTTCTGCGATGACTATTTTGCCTTTCTTGACCCTAAAATGTAGCTTCTTTTGTTTGACAGGTTGGACTCCTTTTGTGATATTCAGGTGATGCTCTACGACTCTTGAGTCCAGCTCTGTCAAGTCATGGATATCCTTCACAAAGACATCTACATTTGATCTTATGAGATAAGTGACGATATCATTCTTGACTTCTGGCTCCAGCTCACTCGCCACCCAAGTGATTTTTTCCTTTGCTATCTCCACATGCTCTCTTTCTTCCATAGTACTCCGAGTTGGGGTTGCTTCCTCCAAGACATGTACTTCAAAAGCACTCGGGGGCTCAACCACCTTGCTTTCAATATTGCGGGCTCATTTTTGGTCTCCTTTGATAATCTCCATGTAACATCCTCGAGCTATTTTTTGATCCCTATGGACTTCTTCCATCAAGTGCCCGATCGAAAACTTTAACCTATGGTGATAAGGGGAAGCTACATCCATGAAGATCCAGAGAAGTCGACAGAGCATCCACCACTAAAAAACGGGTGATGATTGTCTTTTTGGCTCAGCTTATCTGACATTACATAATGAAACTATTGAAAAAAATATGGAATCGTCGCCTGAAGTAGGGAAGTAAATTAGGAAGTGTTTGCACAGACAACCTTAGTTCTTTGATTGTCACCTCATTTGGAGAAAAATTCTATAAATTCGCAATAGTTGAGAATTAAACAATGGATATCTAAGAGTCGAGCTGAATACCCTACCACTGCATTATATGACAAGTTGCCCAAATTATGATCTCATACTTAGTCGATGCAACTGAGGTCACTACAAGAATAATGGTTTTTAAGGACACTCATAAATGTCCTTATAGTATATTTTTAGTGACACTAACGTTTTAGTGACATCACTGAAAAATGCCCTATAAAGCGACGTCGTCTTAGACCTGACTTGCTTTCTTGACATTTTATAATGTCATTATACAATATTAATACTAACATCAAAAGTGTCTTAATTTAGATATATAATGACATGTTAAAATGTCAGAAAAAGTCATATTTTAAGAACATCTATGTGTGCCTTATTATCATCATAATAAGGACAAAACTAAATGTCACCTAAACTTATTTATTTTGACATCTACAAATGTCTTATATTTTTTATAAAGACAATAAAAATTTTCAGTAAAGATAATTTATAAGATCATTTTTAAATATCACCTTAGTTAATCTATAATGACATTTATTAATGTCATTATAATAATTTATAAAGACATTAAAATGATCACTAATATAAACATGAATTCAATATTTACACATCATCACAATTCATCCCCTATTTAGAATATTAAAAAATTATAAAATAAAATTTAAAGTGCTAATATAAAATATAAATTCATCTCACAATCATTTAAGTCAAAGTTACAAATGTCTTGGCGAGTCTTTTACATCCAAATGTAACTACACACTATACTCAAAATATTAAAATTTAGAACTAACAAAGTCTTATAAAAAAAAACTCAACTAGGTAGACCATCTTCAACCATAATATTGAATCACAAAAATTCAGGTATCTATCACCTACAAATACAATTGATATATTTGTATTAATACTAAAATAAAACAATAAACAACAAAAGTTAATAGAAATAATGATAAAGATTAGATATCATACCAAACAAGGAAATGTGCCGTATCATTCCATATTTACCTAATAGTGATCTTCGCTTTCTGTTAACTGTAAATACATTTCATATTTATTTAAAATTATAATAACATGATAAATATGAAAATTAATAATATTTCAGTGAAAGATTAAAATAATACCAGATGATAAGGCCAAGCTATCATTTCTCAAAGTATATCCTCAAATGTTTGCAAAAGATCATAAGGTCTAATTAAATCCTCTTTTGGATCTAAGACAACTTGTATTCGTACTTCACACCAATTTGGTCCTAATGTCTGTCCCTGTAGTATAGTATTTGGATCCATACTATGAAGCACTCAGTTTGTCACAATCTTTGTTGAATCAAATAGACTTTTAATCAAAACGGAGCATCCAATCTACATAAAATTAAAGTCAAAAAGAGATAAAAAGATTGAAGATTTGTTAAAAAGATAATAAAAAAAATTAAACAAATCTTACCCATAAAGATGGATGACGAGGAATAGAAATTTGTGGATTACTACTTGATAATGCGTGTTGATTACTATTGCAATTTGAAAGAGGGTTCTAGTTTGATTAATTAGAAATCTTTGCTTTTAACATTTCAATATGTTGCCTTTCATTTTAATTTGCTCATCTATTTTTTCTAATTTTGTTTATTGTTCCATCACTAGGAACTTCTCCTAGCTAGATCAGATGGACTAACACCATCACCAAGCATATGTACTCGACTAAATCTATCTGGTCCCATGATTTAAGCAAATATATCATTCTAACTCACTAGATCATTAGAATTTTTAGGAAGTTGATTTATTAATTCATTCATTGCAGCCTTTATCAAAACATGACATATTGATACTTATTAAATACATAATGATAATTAAAATAAATTATTTCAAACTTAATATAGTTGAAGAGTATAAAACAGTTTATCAATCTTTCTGCTACAATATTGCTTGAGGGACTTTCATTGGCATGAGTAATAAACAAGTCTGAAATAATTCAACTCGTGTTGAAGGGTGTCCCTTTTCTTTTTTTTTGAAAATATATTTGGTTACTATTTTATACATGTATTGGAACCAAGAAGAATAACATGCATAGAATTATAATGTGAATAAGATGAATTACCAATTTGTGTTGCACTTGAGCAAAAGATGTCCTTCCAATAGTCTGATGTATTATTTTGTACTTTCTAACCGCTTTATTTTTTTTTGCTCCTTTCCTAATATATTAAATTACACATAATACATAGAATAAAAGTGCACATGTTGTTTTAATCAAATTATATTATAAATAAAAAATAATATTTACCTTTGATTTTTCTGAGTTCCAAAAAGTAATTAGTCTCATATACTGTTCTTCATTAGTTAGTCTACATTATCAAACAGGCCAATGCACAGAGCATGTGTGTAAGATTCTATTCATAGAAAGACAAACTAGTAAAGTTAGCTAAAGCAAGTCCTTCTTGGAAGTAGAATAAGCCTAGTTTTTATTCTTTCAAAATCAAACTCGTATACTAATTATTAGTTGTTTATCATTATAATTTACCTTGATAAATAGTTGTTCAATAAAATTAAATAGTGTTTCATGTGAGTGACTATACACCTACCCCATGATATATAAACTAAATAATAATCTGAACTAGAGCATAGTATATGGTACATGTTACTGTAAGATGCATATTTGCATTATTGGAAAAATCAAGTTAAGGATGTAACATGACTTGGACAAGCACACTGAGGTAACATTTTTTTCCCTCTCAATGGATCTTTTTCTCATTAGTTTTCATTATTATCGAGAGGAAACATGGGTTTTTCAAGACCAAAAGTGTTGTTGAAATCTAAAATAAATTATTTATCTACTCTACTGCAATGATTTAAATAATTTGAATGGGATATATTATCACATTTTTATTTCTACTTTAATCATATAATGGGATTGCTACCTTGGTGTCCACTTCTATTTATTTCATCAAGTGAACATCGGAACAGGTTTGTTTTTTCCAATAAATCTTACAAAAACCTTGAAAGAGTGATGAAAAGACCTAACCCAGTATGCACATACTAAATCCCTAGTCACACATCATTATTACCCATTATACACAAGATCAAAATGCCCGGCAGAAATTTATTTTATTCCATCCAGTTTAGCAGTCTCAACTACACACTTAACTCTCAGAACCTGAAGAAAAATAGAACATCAAATCATCTCCCCTCAATCTGGAAACCCTGTTTCATAGATACCCCGGACAATGTGTGCCATGCTCATCATCATCTCCTCAGTTACACCACCTCCGCTTCTTGTATCTCAATCTGGGTATCCTGTTCCCTACCTGAAATTGTTATGTGACATCATGAGTTCACAGCCCAGTAAGTAGATCAATGACAGAGATATAACACAGGGAGGAGAAAAATTCAAAAGACAACATATATCTCTACAACTGTAAATGTAAATTACTGTAGCTCAACATACATTTTCGGTTATACTTTCTGTAAGTCCATATGAAACCTAACCAATGCTTTTAACATCATATCATTATAACAAGTACAGCGAACCCCATCATGCCTTTCTGTTATGCTAACTGTACCTAAACATAAACCCTCGTGGTACCTCACATTATGCATTTAAAATGCTGAGCCAGTCAAATACCTTAATTTCTTGTGCAATCCTGAGGTACCTCTAGAAAGAAACTAAGGAAATCACCATCACCATCATCAATCATTACAATTGGTGGGCCCTCCCCGGAGCTCAACCCGGGGAGCCCAACCCGTCCAGGCACCACTAAGGCTCATGTGCATACAGTTAGCTAAATAAAGAATTTCTGTCATTCTCTATCATGCTCCGTCACAAAAGGATAACATGGAACATCATGGGTGAACATTTATATATATATATCTCTCTCTCTATATATATATATATAGCATCTAACCTCATACACAGGTATATGGTAATTACACCCATATACATATAGCATCTAACCTCATACACAGGTAGATGATAATTACACTCATATATATATTTAGCATCTAACCATACACACAGGTAGTTGATAGTATAACTTATCCACATAACATCGAGGCACTAGAAAGATTTGATGAACAACTAGCTAAAGAAAAATGATAACATAGCACATCATGGGTGAACATATATATCTATATATAGTATCTAACCTTATACACAGGTAGATGGTAGTTACACACAGGTACATATAACATCCAACCTCATACACAGGTAGATGATAGTTAAACCACATATATCTATATATATTTAGCATCTGACCTCATACGCAGGTAGATGATAGTTATCACATATTACATATCATTTACAGTATTAAGAAAAATCTTATGAAATATTAACTAAGCATGTTAACTGATAACCAACATAACGGAAAACATCTACTGCCATAATGCTCAAGTACACACCAATTTACATCCACCTAGCATGCTACTTTCAAACTAACTGCTCATTTCATCTATTAAATATTTATCTGGCTATTAACTAGGTATTTAAACCTCATATGCATAACTTAGCATTTCCAATTTCATAATTACCCCATCGTGTATATTATCCATTATTACATATCAACCGGAAGAATCTCTAACCTACTGGAAACCCTAAATTAAACGTCCGAACACTTCCCCATCAAGAACTCCCTTCTCAAACCAAAAGTTGAAATCCCTAAACCCCTTCCCGTGATCCCCCTGTTCTTCGCATCCTCTAATCCGAAGGGTAGCAAGGCTCAACCGATTCCCACAGCTTGGTCCATTCCCTAAATCTCGGAAATTCACCCACTAGCTCTGCTAGAACCCAATCTAGAAGAAAAGAACAAGACTCAGTGCTTGAACACGATCAAGAACCCAAATCTCGACCTCAATCCCGCCGATTGAATCCCAAAAATCCGAGCAAAATCTCGCCCTCGCCAGCCCTACCAGAGATTTACTTACCGGGAAGAGGAAGGAGGAGGGTCGGTGGAGCTCCGGCAGCTTGGCGTCGACTCCGGCGGCAGGGATTCAACGATTGCCTTTCGTCGTCTGCGGCGGCTCGCGGGCGGAAGGTGGGTTGCGTGAACGAAAAGAGAAGGAAAAAAGAAAAAAAAGAAAAGGAAATAAATAGGGGTTCGGCCGGTTAAATGGGTTTTAGGGTTTTTTCCCCTTCATCCTCTCAACTGTGATTATTTCGGGTGTAAATAGACCCCGAAATTTATCCCTCTTTTTCGATGATTTTCGCCCGTGTATTATCATTTTAGTATTGTTATTATTATTATTATTATTTTTTCCGAGACTTGACAACTCTTTCCCCCTAAAAAAAAAAATTTCGTCCTCGAAATTTGACTTACCAAATAGTTCAGGGTAACGGTCACGCATATCCCGCTCGGTCCTGTAGCTTCTCTATCCGCTTGATTTCCCCATAAAACTTTCACCATTCTGATTTCTTTATTTCTCAGCTTCCGCACTTGTCGATCCAATATTTGTTCTGGTGCTACCTCGTAGGATAGATCTGGTGTCCACTGTATGGCTTCATACCCAATCATATGTGCAGGATTGGAAAGGTACCTCCTGAGTATGGATACGTGAAACACATTATGAACTCCCGCCAGGTTTGGTGGTAGAGCAACTCGGTATGCTCGTGTCCCAATCCGGTCGAGGATCTCAAAAGGCCCAATATACCTCGGACTGAGTTTGCCCTTCCTTCCGAACCTCAGCACTCCCTTCATGGGTGACACTTTGAGAAATACATGGTCTCCCACTGTGAACTCTAGGTCCCTCCTTCGACAATCAGCATAACTCTTTTGGCGACTCTGTGCCGACTGCATTCTATCCCGGATCTTTGCTACTAGTTCCACAGTTTGTATCATAATCTGGACCAACCCGCCTCTTTCTCCTACCTCTTCCAGTGTAGTGGGGTTCTACACCTTCTTCCGTATTGCGCTCATAGGAGCCATACTGATGGTGGATTGATAACTATTATTATAGGTGAACTCTACCAGGGCGCTTTGGACTCCCAACTCCTTTGAAATCTATAATGCAAGCTCGTAGCATATCTTCCAAAATCAATTACTCATCGACTGGCTGGGGATGGAAAAAGCGATCAAAGCAAGTTTTGTACCCAATCCTCGATGCAAACTCTTCGAACCCGGATGTAAATTTTGGATCTCTATCGACACAATCTGATCCGAATTCCATGTAACCTTACTATCTTCTCGTATGTACAACTCAGCATATTGTATCATAGTGAAAGTGGTTTTCACCGGCAAAGTGGTGACTTCACTAATCGATCCACAATAACCTACATGCATTTGATCCCTTAGTCGAGATCGGTAATCCTACCACAAAATCCATGGCAACATTTTCCCACTTCCGCATGTATCGAAGGGTTCGGCAAATCCGCTGGCCTTTGGTGCTCGGCTTTCACTGCTGATGTAAGACACTCATGGACCATCTTGCTTATGTCTCTTCATGCCCCACCAACATAATAGCCGATATCCTTATACATCTTTGGCCGCTTAGGGTGGATAGAGTATGGGTAGTGTGAGCTTCCTCATGAGATTCTCCTCGTGGATCCACCCTTAGGCACCCATATGCGGCCCTTGTATCGCACTATCCCATCAATCACTGAGTAGATGGTGCTACCATTTGCTTCATCTTTGCGTTTCCATTCCATTAATTGTGGATCCGAGGCTTGTTCTGCCCGGATCTGATCCCGTAAGTTCGATGTAACCGTCAGTGCCGCCAACCTAACCTGCTCACCTGGTGCTATCACCTCCACTCTTATCTGTTGAAATTCTAATATCAATCTTTCTTTGGGTGGTCAATGAAATAGCGCCGCTGCCTCTTGCGACTCGCGCATCCGCCACCACATTAGCCTTACCCGGGTGATAGTTAATATTGTAGTCATAATCTTTTACCAACTCCAACCATCGTCTCTGCCGCATATTCAGTTCCTTTTGAGTAAAGAAATATTTCAAACTTTTATGATCTGTGTAGATCTCGCATCGTTCTCCGTAAAGATAGTGTCGCCAGATCTTCAAAGCGAAGACGACAGCTGCTAGTTCCAGGTCATGTGTAGGATAATTCTGCTCATGCACCTTCAACTGACGTGATGCATAGGCAATGACCCTCCCCTTCTGCATCAATACAGCCCCTAGACCAGTTTTGGAGGCATCAGTGTACACCACAAATTGCCCAGAAGTGTCTGGAACTGCAAGCACAGGTGCTATCATCAGCCTTTCCTTTAGCTCCATAAAACTCTTCGACCGAGTAGTCCATTCATACCTCACCCCTTCTTGGTCAACGGCCGGGGTAGCACAATTCGTGAAAAATTCTGAATAAATCTGCGATAATACCCTGCTAGTCCCAGGAAACTTCGAATTTCTGTAACATTCCTCGGAGTAGCCCAACTCTGGATTGCCTCCACTTTGACTGGATCCACCTCTATCCCCCTCTCCGAGACTATATGTCCTAAGAATGCTATTTGTCTCAGCCAAAAATCGCATTTGCTGAACTTAGCGTATAACCGCTTATCCTTCAGAGTCTGCAGTACCAGCGTCAGATGTTGTCGGTGCTCTTCGCGACTCTGAGAGTAAATTAGTATATCATCGATGAAGACAATCACAAACTGATCCAGGTATGGCTGGAAAATCCGGTTCATCAAATCCATAAAGGCTGCGGGGGCATTAGTGAGTCCAAACGGCATAACTAGAAACTCATAATGACCATATCGAGTTCTGAATGCAGTTTTATGAACATCTTCTCCTTTCACCCTCAATTGGTGGTACCCCGACCTCAAGTCAATTTTTGAGAACACCGTTGCTCCCTGTAGTTGATCGAACAGATCATCGATTCTAGTCAACGGGTACTTGTTCTTGACTGTAATCCGGTTCAACTCCTGGTAGTCAATACACAACCGCATTGAACCGTCCTTCTTACGGACGAACAACACCGGGCGCGCTCCTGTGTGGTGACACATCGGCCTGGGATGAAACCCTTATCCAGTAGTTCTTGTAGTTTCTCCTTCAGTTCCTTCATTTCGGTGGGTGCCAGGCGGTACGGTGCTTTAGACACGGGGGTGGTTCCCGATATTAATTCTATTCCAAACTCAACCTCCCTGACAGGGGGTAATCCCGCAATATCCTCTGGAAATACATCGGGGAAATCCCGGACTACCTCTACTTCCTCCAGACTTGGTTTAAAAGTCCCAGAACTTCCCATTATGTTGACTAAAAATCCGTTACACCCCTTACTCAGCATTTTCTGTGCTTTACATGCTGATATAATAGGTAGATGACTCAACGTGGAGGTTGCATTGAAGATGACAAATCCATCATTTTGTAGTTTCAGTTTAACCGTCCTTTGTTTACAGTCAATAATGGCCTCGTACCGGGTCAACCAATCCATACCCAGAATTACATCAAAGTCCACCATCTCCAATACGATAAGTTCGGCGTACACTGTATAGTTCTGCATCCTTATCGGACAGTTCCTCACTATTCTATTGTTTGTCAGTTCTTCCCCCGAAGGCAAGGACACGTTATAGCCGGTAGCCATCCAATTACATGAAATACCTAGTTTTGCAACGTAGGCCACCGATATGAAAGAGTGTGTAGAATCTATTAAGGCATGAGCAGGTAGGTTGACAATAGAAATTCTACCTGTGATAATGGCTGAATCCGGATCCACCTGCTCCTGTGTCATAGCATACACCCTTCCTCTAGTTGGCTCTTTGAGCTGAGGGCAGTTCATAGCAAAGTGCCCAGACTTCTTGCACTTGTAGCACACATCTGTACCCACCAAACACGGACCTGCATGAGTCTTATCGCACTTGGGACACTGAGTTTTGCTTTCACCCTTGAGAACAGTAGGGTCGATCGTCGGGCTCGTCGCCGCCGTGGGTTGCGTCAAATCGCGTGGTTGTTTGCCTCAAGCCTTGCAAACTTCTTCCGACTCGACGCAGAGGTGGTAACTAGACCTCTTAGTCTCAGTACTTTATCATGTCATTCTGTCCCTCTCGCCATCGAGCCCGATCCATGACCTCTCTCAAGGTGATAACTCGACTCACCCCGACATCATGGCGAATGGCGCCCTCAATCCTCGAAATGTTTCTCCTCTCTTGGTTCGACCGCAATCATAGGTACAAAATACCGCCTTCTCGAATTCCTTGACATACTCACCATCGGTCCCCTTGGCGAAGCTCTAGGAATTCCCTGGCCATTCGGGTTCTGGTGTTAGCAGTAAAGTATTTACCATAAAATACCTCCTTGAATTTAACCCAAGTAGCTGTAGCTAAATCCACCGCTGAACGTGCACCCTCCCACCATATCCGAGCATCGCCCCGTAACATGAATATGGCGCACCTCACCTTGTCATCGATCGCAGGCCGCATGAAGTCATATATCGCTCCAATGATCGAATCCATCCTTCTCGCCACAACGGGTCTCGAAGCTTCCTTTAAACTCGGTCCCAAGATCCTCGAATCGCTTGAAATCGGGTTCACACCGGGCCGTGGGACCACTGGGGTGTTTCCATGCTCCTCGCTCAATAGTGATCTGCTTCTCCCGAATCCGACTGCTCTCGTGATAATTGCGTAAGCTCAATGAGAAACTGACTATTCTGCCCCCCTTCACCATTGTTTCTTCGGCCCGCCATTCTCGTATAAAACCCGATACCTGCATCGTTATCTCCAATTTGTACATAAACCTAAACATGATCACATTAAGACTACTACTTGAAAAGTAAATTTAAAGCTTACAAACGCGGAGATGGATGTATCTGAGTCCTTGATGAGATTGCATGCACACACTGTTCTTTAGGATCGTTCGCTCTGATACCAACTAAAAAGACCTAACCCAGTATGGACATACTAAATCCCTAGTCACACATCATTATTACCCATTATACACAAGATCAAAATGCCCGGCAGAAATTTATTTTATTCTATCCAGTTTAGCAGTCTCAACTACACACTTAACTCTCAGAACCTGAAGAAAAATAGAACATCAAATCATCTCCCCTCAATCTGGAAACCCTGTTTCGTAGATACCCCGGACAATGTGTGCCATGCTCATCATCATCTCCTCAGTTACACCACCTCCGCTTCTTGTATCTCAATCTGGGTATCCTGTTCCCTACCTGAAATTGTTATGTGACATCATGAGTTCACAGCCTAGTAAGTAGATCAATGACAGAGATATAACACAGGGAGGAGAAAAATTCAAAAGACAACATATATCTCTACAATCAGAATGTAAATTCATCGTAGCTCAACATACATTTTCGTTATTATACTTTCTGTAAGTCAATATGAAACCTAACCAATACTTTTAACATCATATCATTATAACAAGTACAATAACCCCATCATGCCTTTCATATGCTAATCTGCACTAAACATAAACCCTCGTGGTACCTCACATTATGCATTTAAAATGTCGAGCTACCAAATACCTTAATTTCTTGTGCAATCTCGAGGTACCTCTAGAAAGAAACTAAGGAAATCACCATCATCATCACTAATCTGTTAATTTGTGGGCCTCCCGAGCTCAACCCGGGGAGCCCAACCCGTCCAAGCACCACTAAGGCTCATGTGCATACAGTTAGCTAAATAAAGAATTTCTGTCATTCTCTATCATGCTCCGTCACAAAAGGATAACATGGAACATCATGGGTGAACATTTATATCTATATATATATATATATAGCATCTAACCTCATACACAGGTAGATGGTAATTACACCCATATACATATAGCATCGAACCTCATACACAGGTAGATGATAATTACACTCATATATATATTTAGCATCTAACCATACACACAGGTAGTTGATAGTATAACTTATCCACATAACATCGAGGCACTAGAAAGATTTGATGAACAACTAGCTAAAGAAAAATGATAACATAGCACATCATGGGTGAACATATATATCTATATATAACATCTAACCTCATACACAGGTAGATGGTAGTTACACACAGGTACATATAACATCCAACCTCATACACAGGTAGATGATAGTTAAACCACATATATCTATATATATTTAGCATCTGACCTCATACGCAGGTAGATGATAGTTATCATATATTACATATCATTTACAGTATTAAGAAAAATCTTATGAAATATTAACTAAGCATGTTAACTGATAACCAACATAACGGAAAACATCTACTGCCATAATGCTCAAGTACACACCAATTTACATCCACCTAGCATGCTACTTCCTTTCAAACTAACTGCTCATTTCATCTATTAAATATTTATCTGGCTATTAACTAGGTATTTAAACCTCATATGCATAACTCAACATTTCCAATTTCATAATTACCCCATCGTGTATATTATCCGTTATTACATATCAACCGGAAGAATCCCTAACCTACTGGAAACCCTAAATTAAACGTCCGAACGCTTCCCCATCAAGAACTCCCTTCTCAAACCAAAAGTTGAAATCCCTAAACCCCTTCCCGTGATCCCCCTGTTCTTCGCATCCTCTAATCCGAAGGGTAGCAAGGCTCAACCGATTCCCACAGCTTGGTCCATTCCCTAAATCTCGGAAATTCACCCACTAGCTATGCTAGAACCCAATCTAGAAGAAAAGAACAAGACTCAGTGCTTGAACACGATCAAGAACCCAAATCTCGACCTCAATCCCGCCGATTTAATCCCAAAAATTCGAGCAAAATCTCGCCCTCGCCATCCCTACCAGAGATTTACTTACCGGGAAGAGGAAGGAGGAGGGTCGGTGGAGCTCCGGCAGCTTGGCGTCGACTCCGACGGCAGGGATTCGACGATCGCCTTTCGTCGTCTGCGGCGGCTCGCGGGCGGAAGGTGGGTTGCGCGAACGAAAAGAGAAGGGAAAAAGAAAACAAAGAAAAGGAAATAAATAGGGGTTCGGCCGGTTAAATGGGTTTTAGGGTTTTTTCCCCTTCATCCTCTCAACTGTGATTATTTCGGGTGTAAATAGACCCCGAAATTTATCCCTCTTTTTCGATGATTTTCGCCCGTGTATTATCATTTTAGTATTGTTATTATTATTATTATTATTATTATTTTTCGAGACTTGACAAGTGAAGTGTGTTATCTGAAAGAAAATGAGAAGGCTTGGGAATTAAGCATGCTACCTTCTGGTTTGGCTAATTAGCCCTCAATGACTTAAAGGACAAAGGTAACATCCCCGGTAGCCGAGCATACCTCTTAGAAGATGAAGGAAAGTTCATGTAAAATATCGGAGAAAAAAAATATAATAATAAATAAAAAAATATTCCTCGGTAATTGATAAAACATCTTGTGGAATTTTTCAGAAATTTTTAGAAATTTTTCTAGAATTAAACGGAGGTCTTATGGACATTTTATGGGGATAAAGCGGATAGACTTTTGTAAAGCCAATTTAGACAATCTGCAAAGAATTAATGGGTTTAATTTAAACCCTTTATATTCTTTCTGTTTTCCTTATTCCCCATCGCACAGTTCCTCTTCCTACCGATCCTTTCTTCCTCACGATTCTTCTCCTTCCCCTCTCTCCCTCGTGCGCCCGACAATGCCCCCCGTCGATTGCCTCTGCTGCAGCCATCGCTCATGCGCCGCCGCCCTTGCGCGTCAGTCGGCATCCCCCACCTTCGCACACTCGCCGCCGACGCCCGATCTGCCTCTTCTCCGCTCGTCGCCGCCCTAGGGCCGCCTCGTTACCGTCGCGAGTTTGATGTTGCGGTCGTCTTCCTCCGACCCTCTTTTCTGTCGAGCAGCAAGTGTCGTGCCGCCCAAATCGCGGTCTCCTCCCTTCACCGTCACGGATTTGGGTTCTTTCCTCTGCCACCAAAGCCGACGCCTCTGCTCCAGCCGTCGCCTGGATTGTTGGTGAGTAGCTTCATTAGGTTGCTTGTCTTCTTCCTCCAAGCAAGTGGTCGGAGGTTTTGCACTTGTGTCGCCTCCTTACCGTGCTCTGCCTCTCCGTCGATCAGTTGAGTACGACTCTCTATTGGGGAGAGAGTTATGATCAGTCGAGTACGACTCTCTACAGGATAGAGAGTCCGTCGATCTATTGAGTACAACTCTCTACATGATAGAGAGTATTGATTAGATGGATATGACTCTTTGTTGAACAGAGAGTCTGTGGTAGATGATTGTACGTGTGACAGCATACACATGTCATTTGCATGCATTCTGACGACATAGTCTCCCTTGGGATTGAGAGAGTCGTCAGTCATCTTGCCTCCCAGAGCACTCCCCGAGGAGTAACTGGTGTGAGGGCAGAGCATTTGTTGTGCCGCACTCTACCACTATAGACGGTGGTAGTTGGAGTTGCGTGCAGTTGTCCTGGGTGCGTGGTACTCGACCACTCATTGATAGTGTTAGTCGAAGTGACCAGCAGCAGGGACCCCCGTTGTGTAACGAGCTCTTTACGCTCATATGCTACTTGATCATACTATCCACTCGGCCACTCTATAGCAGTGGTTGGTGTGAGTTGGGACAGTTGTCATGTCGTGCCACCTAAGCCACACTGGGATCGTGGTAGCGAGTAGGGGTGAGCAGGCATGACCATGCATGTTGCATTGTCGTATCTTATGACACTTTGCATATTACCATATATAGATACATATATGTATGTATATATATATATATATATGGATGGTTGAGATTAATATATATATATATATATATATATATATATATATAGTCTATATATATATACTTATTGTGATATTGCATTTGTTTGTATTATGGTTGCTGCACTTGTTTGTACATCATATTCATGCATGCTTCTTGCATTTATTATACGGTTGTGTCGGGTACTGGTATATGTTTGGACTGACCATTAGATACCTTGACCTGTAGCTAGAGTATATTGAGAGTTGATCTACTCATCCTGTTATATACATATATATGTTGAATATATATTCAGGTTGGATCAGAGTAGCGTGGTAGACTTCAGGTATGTCTGCATTTTACGTATTCATTTGGTTAGATGGTATATGCTTGTATTTACATACTATGATGATATATCTATTGCACCTTTAGATTATGTTGTTGAAATACATGTGATATTACATATATACATGTTTTCTATTACATGCTGAATTTTACTCACCACCCCCGGACCACAGGTTTTCAGCCCAGTGTAAGACGATAGCTTCGTGATCTCATCTCACCTCCGAGGCTCCCGTGTCTGTTTTGGATTTTCCGTATGTCTTATTTTGCATTCGGAGTTTTCGTGATGTACATGTTGTATATTCGAATTTTTGTCGAAGTTTTGTATTGTTGTGATGTGTTAGTCATACTGGTATGCATGTGTAGTTTTGTATTGTTGTTGTATCGTTTCCGCTGTGTGTAGTTGTTTTGATATATATATACTGTTGTGGTTTGGTATTTTTTTTTTATATATTGTTGTCATTGTGGGCCTACGGGCCTTGTATTAACCCGAAATGTTGCCACGTACAGGGGAGATGTCGTCCATTTGATTTTCGGCTCGACATGCTCTCGGGGCGTGAAAACTTTAGTGGTATCAGAGCCCAAGGTTCTGCGATGCCATACAATGTTGTTTTTGAGTCGAGTCTTGGATTCTCGGGAGTCGATTTATTTGGTTTTGGTTTTTGAGATGAGATAGACAGCAACCTGAGCTCCAAGCAGCACGAGGTAAGAATTCCTGATAACTTATGGTTTAGTAGATATTTATCTAAACTTGAACAGTAGGTGTATACAATAGAGTTATGACACCGTGCGGACTTGTAGTAGTGCGTCCAGAGGCGACCAACAGGAGTTGACCTTTGGGTTATACTCCGGTTATGTTGGCTATGCATTTAGATGCTTATACGAGGAATAACACTGTAGTATGTTGGTTATTATTCGTAATCGTGGTATGGAGTTGACCACGGGAGCGACCTATTAGTCTGTGAGTCTTGAACGTGTCGAAAGGTGATTTACCTTTGAGAGCCCGTGATCAGTCGGAAAAACATGGGTCAAGTCGTCACATTTTTGGTTGAAATCAGAGATTTCAACCTTATAGATTTTCACTAACGGTGCTAGTCAGATCATTACCTGTGGGTAATGAACAGACTTGTAGACTATTGTTGATGCAAATAGCGGAAGGCTAGGTTATGGAGTTTCATAGGGATTTTATCCCTGAGTTGTTCGTACTGAGTTGTATAATTTTGAGAGTACTTTTAAGTACTTAACTCATGTTATACCGAGAAAGTAGAGTTATTTGCATACCATTATCGGGGTCAAGCCGGTATTTGGTGATAAATACAGAAAATAATCTTCGGGAAATAATATATCACTTGATCATGGTGTAGTGATGTTGAAAGAGAGTATTTCCCCGTGTCACTTTTAGTGATGCATTGTAAGGAACTCTTGAGCTTCCAGAAAGGGCGATCGGTTAGTAATTGTGTACTGTGCAGAGTCGTGAGACTTGCGGAGGTTATGACCACCTAATAGCTCAAGAAGATGAATGGATGATTTAAGCCACCCAGAGTTATTGGCTTATAGTTGGATTAGGATGTCGGGATCTTCTATCAGATCCTGCCGAAAGACGTTGGATTGAGACATAAGTTTAGAAATGACTCCGCACAAGGGTTTAAGAGTGGGAGACCGGTAAGCAAATATTGCAGGTCAACTTATTTGGGTCAGAAATCTTCGACTGTTGGATAAAAGGAGCAAGATCGGAGTCATAGGCCTTGATCTATTTTTCGATTATAGAAGACCAGCCGCGGATCATCAAAATGTTCTTGTGGATATCAGCAAAAATCAGAACAAAGATTCCGAAGTGATTATGTGCGTGCAATGTGGATCACGAAGACACGTGAAGTCAGATTATCCGTTGGATCATTTCATCTGTTGCTATTGTGAGCAACCAGTACAGTGGAGGAGGTATACTTTGAAGACTCAGTTAAGACTATCGATGGTATTCCTGGAGGATGATGCATCGTCTCGACAGCAGAGATCAACACCGAAGATTTGGGTTATCTCATCAGCAACAACCTACTACCTCAGGCGTGGTTGGAGTTCCTTGATACTCCCCTTCAGCAGAGATCAACATAGAAGCAGCATCAGCAGAAGACATCTTAGAAGATTCAGCAGACAACAAACAGTTACCTCCAGATGTGATTTGCTTAGTACAGAGGAGAGAGTATACGACGAAGGTCGTATCTATTCGGTATTCTACAGTTGCAGCTCGTAGGATTTAGTGATGGGATCAGATGGTCTAGGAAAAATCCCCGCGGCATTCGTCGCAGAAATGTGACCGCTTTGTCGCGAACTGTTGGATCTGATCTGGTTCTCTTCGGAGAAAGGCCGAGACCTGCGTGGAGCCTTTTGGATCGGATCGATAGATAATTGATGATTCAGGGTATTACTTTAGTTTACCCTCAAGGTTAATATGTTGAGAGATGCTTGTAGTTACAGGTATCTGTATCTAGAACATTCTCAGTTGGATTAGAAGAGTTCTTTACATCGACTTGTGGGTCGATGGTATCTCTACCGTCAGGTGAGATGAGGATCAACAATTAAGAAGTCAAGGGATGCCCTTAGACTCGGATAGACATATCTTTACTGTAGACATATCCTTACGGATGGTCAAGTTGTTGAGATTATAGTATGATTATGTCTCTCAGATGTGCGTATAATCCGAGAGCAATCGGATGTAGTTTCGGATGAACTCCTAGCCTTGTTGTTGCTTAGGCAAGTGGAGTAGGCGATCGAAGTAGGCGATCGAAATGATTGCGGAAATTAGTTCTGGTTTCGAATATCACATATGAGTGATAATTTTGTTGGTATCAGTGTTGCTAAACACTATTGAAATTGGAAGAATGTAAATTGTGATTATAGGAGATGTTGGAAGGGATATTTATCTATCCCAGTATTCCTCCTTGAGAAGATCCAGAACTCTTTGTTGAAAGAGAGATGAACCTTTAAAAGTATGCATCGATTATCGATGATGGAATACAGTAGTTGTTGTGAAGAATATCCTTCGTTGTGGATAGATGATCTATTGAGATCAGCCTAAGACACCTGTGTATACTCTAGGGTTGGTTTACGACTGGAGGATTGATATTGTAGTGACATGGTGTCATACAATTATCATTGTTGTCGTGATGATTGATATATCATCAGTAGAGCTGTCAAACGGGCCGACCCATTGCGGGGCGGGCCAACCCGTCGTAAACTCAATATTTAGCGGAGAGGGGCGGGCCGACCCGCCATCTCGGCGGGTTGAGAAATTTCCAACCCAACCCAACCCAAGGCGGGTTGCGGGTTAGGCGGGCCAACCTGCGGGCCAAACAAATTTAAAAAATATATTTAAAATTACTAAGGTGTTGATGGCTTGAGGTAATGATTTGTAAGCCAAATAGAGTATCATGATTAAAAAAATAAATATTTGAAGTAACTAAAATCTTATAATTGAGATTCAATTATCGACTTATAAAATTGAGTACCGATATTTTTGATTCCTTTTCAATGTTCTAAAATATTTAAATCTTGATAATATGTAAATGTAAATTTTTGCCCTTTCAAATAGAGATTCAATTGAGATTTTTTAGCTTGGATAATTATTTGATTTAGCTTGGGTAATTATTTGATTTTGATATGTTATTATTTCCTATATTGATTAGAATAGTAGTGACAAGATAATAAAAAACAATTAGAGTATAAAAAATATTCTTTTGTTCTTTACTCTTAACTCCTTTTATACTTTGTTGAGGTATGTGTGTGATAGAAGAAGATTGTAATGGTAAAAAACTTGTCTTTTGATATTTCTCAACCCACGGGCCAACCCGTCCCACGGCGGGCCAACCCGTCTAGACCCGCAACCCGCACGGGTCGCTCCATTTAGGCCCGCCAAAATGGCGGGTTGATAAAAGTTCAACCCAACCCGCTTAAATTGTTTGGCGGGGCGGGCCAACCCGGCGGGCCTAACCCAACTTGACAGCTCTAATCATCAGCCTAGAGAAAAGGGGAGACAGGTGTGTGGAGACGACAATTTCATACTTTGTATGAATTTTGATTAAGTTGCTAGACTAATTAACGATTTAGTCGTCATTGGATTTGAGAATCGTGTATCCTTAACACGATTGGATCCTTTTGTAGTTGTTGGAGTTGCGTAACTTGGCCACTGTTGGTTGTGGTAGTTGGAGTTACGCACTCAACCACCGTAGATGGTGGTTTTCCTTGTATGTTTTGGTTAATTTCGTAGATGTGGATAGAATGCTTGACATTATTATACCACGTGCTTGTTTGACAAAGGTGATAATGGAAATCATTTTGTCGGAAGCTGGTGAAACCAGTTACAAGACATAGACGGCGGTTAACTTTTACACGAGTATTAGTTAATCCTTCCGGAGTGGATAAAAGGATGATATACGCAGATGCGTCGTTTCAGGGATCGGAATGATTCCGATGTAGATGAATGAGACATATCTTATGCCTACGACAGTTAAGAAACTACAAGATAGTCTGTCATATACATGATGTGACATTAGTAGTTATTATTTGGATTTGTGGATGTATGGAGCAGGAATGCTCATGGGATTTTAACTAGCTATTGGGTAGCTACAATGAAGTTGCTGGAGCGCGAACAGTTGCAACAATTGCAACGAGTGAGATTCGTTGCTATAGTCTCCCATGCACTTACAGAGTGTGTGGTGAAGTGTATCTTGGATGGTTGATGAACTTCTCTTTTGAGAAGATAATTCTCCTTCTCTGATAAGGATAGTATGTTCTGGACACGCGACCAATCATGGAAGAGTCGTTACAGAAAGCACATCATTTGAGAAGGGTTATATACCTTGGAGGTACTGAGATTGGAAACATTTATACTGATGGAACGGTATAAAGAGAGTTATAGCAGATTTTGCTTCTCGATATTTAGTATGCCAGTAGATGAAGGTTGAACATCAAGAATTCGCTGGATTGCTCTAGATAATTCCGATTTTGGAATGGAAGTGGGAGCATATCACTATTGATTTCATTACAGGATTGCTTAGAACCCGTAAAAGACATGATGTGATTTGGGTGATCATGGATCGACTAACCAAATCAGCTCATTTCCTTCATATTCGTGGGTCGTACTTGTTGGATCATTCGGCGGCATTGTATTACCGAAAGATTATCAGATTGCGTGGGGTACTTTTGAGTACTATATCTGATAGAGACCCGCGATTTACCTTGCGATTTTGGGAGAGTCTGCACCAGACTATGAGCACAAAGCTTCGGCTTAGTGCAACATTTCATCAGCGGACTAATGGACTGTCTGAGCATGACATTCAAACATTGGAGGATCTATTCAGATCTTGTGTCATGGATTATGGAGGTGTAGCTTATCGGTTGGCTTTACCTCTGACACTTGCGGGTGCTCACAACGTATTTCCTGTTGTTATACTGAGGAAATACGTGTCGTATGTTGATTATGTTCTGAAAGAGGTTCCGAATTCTACCTCAATCTAATGCGACTTACGAGGTGATTCCAGGGTGGATCCTGGGTCGCACGGAGCGACAGTAGTGGGACGAAAATCATCCGACTCGTAAAGGTTGGATGACAGCATCATACTGATGAGGAGGCTATGTGGGAGCTGGAAGATACTATCCGAGCTCGATGGTCTCATCTGATCACTTGAGGAAGGTATGTGATCCTTTCGGAAACTTGTTTGAAGTAAATTTTTGCTTGTTAGTACGAAATTTGGGGACCAAATTTTTATAAATGAGGGAGAATGTAAAATACCGGAGAAAAAAAAATATAATAATAAATAAAAAAATATTCCTCAGTAATTGATAAAATATCTTGTGGAATTTTTCAGAAATTTTTAGAAATTTTTCTGGAATTAAACGGAGGTCTTATGGATATTTTATGGGGATAAAGCGGATAGGCTTTTGTAAAGCCTATTTAGACTATCTGCAAGGAATTAATGGGTTTAATTTAAACCCTTTATATTCTTTCCGTTTCCCTTATTCCCCATCGCGCCGTTCCTCTTCCTACCGCACTCTACCACTATAGACGGTGGTAGTTGGAGTTGCGTGCAGTTGTCCTGGGTGCGTGGTACTCGACCACTCATTGGTAGTGTTAGTCGGAGTGACCAGCAGCAGGGACCCCCGCTGTGTAGCGAGCTCTTTACGCTCCTATGCTACTTGATCATACTGCCAACTCGGCCACTCTATAGCATTGGTTGGTGTGAGCTGGGACAGTTGTCATGTCGTGCCACCTAGGCCACACTGGGGTCGTGGTAGCGGGTAGGGGTGAGCAGGCATGACCATGCACTTGTGATGTTGCATTTGTTTGTATTATGGTTGCTGCACTTGTTTGTACATCATATTCATGCATGCTTCTTGCATTTATTATATGGTTGTGTCGGGTACTGGTATATGTTTGGACCGACCATTAGATACTTTGACCTGTAACTAGAGTATATTGAGAGTTGATCTACTCATCCTGTTATATATATATATATGTTGGATATATATTCAGGTTGGATCAAAGTAGCGTGGCAGACTTCAGGTATGTCTGCATTTTACGTATTCATTTGGTTAGATGGTATATGCTTGTATTTACATACTATGCTGATATACCTGTTGCACCTTTAGATTATGTTGTTGAAATACATGTGATATTACATATATACATGTTTTCTATTATCTGCTGAGTTTTACTCACAACCCTCGCGGACCCTGGGTTTTTTGTCGCCCAGGTAACAAGTAGAAGACTTCGTGACAGCTTGGAGCACCGCCGGCTGACATCATCTCATCTCACCTCCGAGGCTCCCGTGTCTGTTTTGGATTTTCCGTATGTCTTGTTTTGCATTCGGAGTTTTCGTGATGTACATGTTGTATATTCGGATTTTTGTCGAAGTTTTGTATTGTTGTGATGTGTTAGTCATACCGGTATGCATGTGTAGTTTTGTATTGTTATTGTATCGTTTCCGTTGTGTGTAGTTATTTTGATATATATATACTGTTGTGGTTTGGTATATATTTTTTTATATATTGTTGTCATTGTGGGCCTACGGGCCTTGTATTAACCCGAAATGTTGCCACGTACAGGGGAGATGTCGTCCGTTTGATTTTCGGCTCGACATGCTCTCGGGGCATGACAGTTCATCTTAGCCCTCTGCTGCTAGGACAAATAAAACATATTAACTCATTATTTCAGATAGTTATTGAATTTGCTGCTTGAAATTGATTTCTGAATACGTGCCACCCTCCTCGCAGTCGTCCCTGCAAAGGAGAAACCTAATCGTATTCTTGAAGAATTGAGTTTCCACCAGGTTGATACCTAAGTGTCAGGAAATACAAACTAGCAACATCGTGTTTATCAAGAATTTTTATTATATTGGTAATCTGTTACTTAAGTTGTAATATTTATTGTTCATTCTTCAACTTCATTATCATTTACATATCGTTCAAAACATTTGGCAACACTAGTCCAACAAGAACAAGTCTCGATGCCAAATCCTACTGCCAAACAAGAGAACAGTAGCAATTCGACGAGAGTTCAATTTTGCGCAAACTAGAAGTAATCGAGCGTAGAAAAAAGTTCTAATTCGAAGACATGCTTGCAGATGTTAAATCCTCAATAAGTAAAACTGGAAATTTTTATTAAACTCACCTTCTCCTCGTTAGGAAGCCCGGAGGTGGAGATTGAAGAGAAGGCGCGTGAGCAGGTTGGCGACGACTGAGTGATTGGGAAAAATAAAACCTAAACATGCATATGTAGGTTAATCTTTTAATGACATTTATTAACTACGTGGTTATAAGTTATCTAATTTGAAATTATTTTTAAAATCTTAATCATTTTTAATAAATGTCATGATAAAATGTTTATAACTACATTATAAAATAAATATCGTTAAAAAAATATCATAATAGACTATTTTTCTTGTAGTGGGTCATGATTGACAGTTGCCTAAATTTCTATTTTATTGCCTATAAAATAACATAAGAGGTGAAGTAAAAAACTTACAACCCTCTTTCAATTATATTACATTACATTACATTACATAATGAAGTTGTTGAGAATATATGACAAATTGCCCAAACTATATATTATCTCATACTTAATTCATGCTGAGACCATGAGTGACAATTGCCAAATTTGAAATTTCCATCTCACTACCTATAAAATTTCTATCTTCAGCTAATTATTTCAAGTTTATATATACATATAAATTTTTTTTATTTAATTTTATTTTTCATTATGAATGGGTATCAATAGATGCACTTTAATACATATTTAATAGTACAAATTAATTTAATATCTTGAGATAAATTAAATGGAATATTTAACTTTCCGTAAAAGGTTGGAATTCGTCAATCTAGCAGCTCCCACCGGTCTATCTTACGATCATTGTGAGAGAGATAAATCACAAAAGGTCCTATGAGCCTTGACGTGGTGGCCAAGATATATGAGGATCATCTGAATCTAGAAAATGACTTTAGATCTCCTCCAGAATCGACCCTTGCTTTATTCGCAAGTTCCGCCGTATCTTAACCATCATATCGGGATAATATTTAACTTTCCGTAAAGATTGGAATCTGTCAACCTAGCGGCCCCCACCGCCCTATCCGACGGCTATTATAAGGGGGTAAATCACGGAGGATCATATGAGCCTTGACATGGTGGCTAAGATACGTGGGAGTCATCTGAATCCAGGAAAAGACTTTAGACCTTCTCTGGAATCGATCCTTGAATTGTCTTATCCGTAAGCTCAGTCGTATCTTAGTCACCACGTCATCCCCATGGGGACGACAATATTTAACTTTCCATTTATATTGTGGCTGGTTAAAAAAAGTATTGGAGTGCATAGGCTTTTGCATTATTTATTCGATTACTTGTAAAAACATACAAAGATATCATGGAGAAGATGTATCATCAGTTATGTGCTGGACTTTGGATTTGTTTAATCATGGATAAAAAAATATAAGGGAAAGAAAGAGAAAGGAAGACATTAAATAAATTGATATATATACATAATTCACTGTGAGCATCCATACGTATTTTACACGACCGTGTGAATTTCACATGGTCAATTGTGTCTTCGTCTGGAATGCCATATGGATGTCATCTTTTTGTCTAAAGCATGCCCGTGTCTTGGGAATATGGCCAAAGCACGCTCACCTTCCTTGAGCTCTATTTGTCGTGTCATTTTACCTCCAAAAATATCGTCCTATACATAAAAGTAACGAAAACATGAGATCTTCGAACTAGAAAGTAATAGAAATGCGATGAGATGTGTGTTAAATTATTTCTAAAATTCTATATGATTTGCACACATCAATAAGCACATAATTTTTTTCATGTCTTACTGATATGAGACTTTGATTATATTCTCAATACTCTCAACACAAACTTATCAAACTACATGAAGGCACATCCTATACCAAGATAAGTAAAAGAGATTTATTACTAAATAATTTGTATAATCTAACCATGCATGAAGTGAACGACAAGTCAATTACACACTCGACTTCAAAATATATTTAACGGTTTGCATTCAATCGGATAGCACGTCGAAAATCTCGACGTGATCAGGTACGCATTGAAAGCATTTCCAAGAAACACTTTGTGGGAATCAATCATTGATGCATATAGTACATACAAAGTCTCTCGGAATCTTTCAAAAGTAAAGTTAGAATCATTATTTTTTGAACTAGAATTACATCAACAATCTAATGCTTGTCGATTAAAGAAAGGTATTGTATTATTTGCAGGTTCCAAGTCAAAAGATGAACCAAAATCAGAAGAATATGATTCCAATGATGACGATCAGACCATTGTTGAATTAGTTAACCTTGTCGGAAAACTTATGACAAGAAGAAAGAAATTTGGAACACAAGAACTGAAATAGGTGGTCAGGACGGACAAATCAATCCAAAATACTTCAAAAGCCGACCTTACTTGCTATGAATTTGAGAAAAAGGGAGATTTCAAGGTTGATTGTCCAAGACTAAAGAAGAAGAACAAATAGACAAAGAAAGCTCTCAAGGCAATATAGGACGATATATCATCACCAGAAGAAGAGGAAGAACAAAGTCACCTAGCAATGATAGTTCGGTCAAATTACAAATCAAAATCAAAGTTCAAGACAAGTCACGAATCCGTATCCATTTTTGAATGATCTAACCCTACTATAAGTTTTGAGTTATTTAGTGTTATAGAATACTTGACAAATAAACTAGAAAAATACAACTTTCGATCGAGTCAAGTCACTCCTAAAAGAGAATCAACTTCTAAAGGAGCAAACTAACTCGAGTTCGGAAACCAATCAAGTTCAATTTGGAACCTCAACTAAAGTCCAACAGCTTGAGGAAGAGAATTCCAATTTGAAAGATCAGGTTAACGAACTCAAGGGTTCATTGGAAAAGTTTGCAATCGAATCCAGAAGTTTGAATATGTTTCTTGCATCTCAGCGAGCCATGTACAATCGAGCTAGAATCGAGTTCAAATCTAAACAAATTGAAAATAAATCATATATGTCAATAATTAATCGAAATAAATCCAAGATCCAAGCATGATTCATAAATCTAACTTAGTTAATCAAATCGTTACGAACCAATATTGGATTCCCAAAGATCGAGTTCATATTTTGGTAGGACCATGTATGAGCCACGATCGAGGGGGAACCAATCGAAAAAAAAAACATCTTTGTTAGATAAAATTGCTTGTTTACCTCTTTAGCATGTTTATTTTAGCTTCTTATGCTTAACTTATATTTAAGCATGTGTTTTGAAAGACATGAGAGGTTCAGGAATCAATCTTTAATATAAAACAAGTGCATCAAATTACAAGTGTGAACTAAGCTAACTTCATTTGATAAATATTTAACAAACTACAGCTCCCTTAGATACTTGACTTTTGATATTTGACAAAGGGGAGAGAAAAAAATTTAAATTAAGTAAAAAGAATAACCTAACTTAAACAAAATTTAGGGGGAGAGTATGCAAAAGGAAGAGTGTGCAGAAGTCCTGAGAGAGTGAAAGAGAATAAATGAAAATTATAAATTTATTATGCACATTGCTTTACTTATATTGCTTACTTCTATACTTGCATTAATCTATATATCTATGCTGAATTTACTCAATATAAATGTGTTATTTTTTTTACTTAACTTTTATCAAATTGTTAAAAATAAAAAAGGGGAGATGGTTAATGTAAGAAGCACCATATGATTAAATCTGAGTTTTAATATTGACAAAAGCGTAAAAGATAAGTCATCTAGTGATCTAATATGTAAGTTGAGCTTACAAAAAAATCCTGGTTGGTGGGATCAGGCAAAAGGAAAGACCTAATTGAGGCTAGGTAAAGAAGTCCTAGTTGGAGGGATTAGGTGGAAGTCTCTAAATGTCACGCTCCGAGAGCATTCCGAGCCGAAAATCAAATGGACGACATTTCCCCTGTACGTGACAACATTTCGGGTTAATACAAGGCCCGTAGGCCCACAATAACAACAACAACATATATATATATATATATATATATATATATATATATATATATATATAAAACAAACCACAACAACATAACAAACTAACTACAACAACTACACAGCGAAAACATAAAACACAACAACATCAATCCCACACATACATACCGGTATGACTAACACATCACAACAACACGGAACCTCGACAAAATCCGAATATACAACATGTACATCACGAAAACTCCAAATATAATACACAACGGACGGAAAGCCCAAAACAAACACGGGAGCCTCGGAGGTGAGATGAGACGATGCAGCCAGCGGTGCTCCAAGTCCTTCACAAAGTCGGCTACCTGTTAACTGGGCGACAGAAAAACTCAGGGTCTGTGGTGGTGAGTAAAAATTTAGCAGGTAATAGAAAAATATGTATATATATATCAAATATCACATGTTTCAATAACATAATCTAGAGGTACAATAGGTATATCAGCATAGTATATAAATACAAGCATATACCGTCTAACCAAATGAACAACATAAAATGCAGACATACCTGAAAGTCTGCTACGCTACTCTGATCCAACCTGAACATATATCCAACATATATATAACATGAAGAGTAATACCAACTCACCATACTACCGGTCAAGGTACCTAATGGTCTGTCTAACACATATACAAATATCTGACACAACTGTATAATAAATGCAAGAAGCATGCATGAATATGATGTACAAACAAGTGCAGCAAGCATAATACAAACAAATGCAACATCATAATAAGTATATATATATATATATAGACTGCATCTATATATATATTAATCTCAACCATCCATATATATATATATACATGCATATATGTATATATATATGGTAATATGCAAAACGCCATCAGATACGGCAATGCAGCATGCATAGTCATGCCTGCTCACCCCTACTCGCTACCACGATCCCAGTGTGGCCTAGGTGACACGACATGACAACTTTCCCAACTCACACCAACCACTGTTATAGAGTGGCCGAGTGGGCAGTATGATCAAGTAGCATATGAGCGTAAAGAGCTCGCTACACAACGGGGGTCCCTGCTGCTGGCCACTCCGACTAACACTACCAATGAGTGGTCGAGTACCACGCACCCAGGATAATTGCACGCAACTCCAACTACCACCGTCTATAGTGGTAGAGTGCGGCACAACAACTGCTCTGCCCTCACACCAGTTACTCCTCGGGGAGTGCTCTGGGAGGCAAGATGACTGACGACTCTCTCAACCCCCAAGGGAGACTACGTCGTCAAAATGCATGCAAATGACATGAGTATGCTGTCACACGTACAACCATCTACCACAAACTCTCTGTTCAACAAAGAGTCGTACCCATCTGATCAATACACTCTCTATCCTGTAGAGAGGTGTACTCGACTGATCGACGGACTCTCTATCCTATAGAGAATCGTACTCAACTGATCATAACTCTCTATCCAATAGAAAATCGTACTCAACTGATCGACGCACTCTCTATCCTGTAGAGAGTCGTACTCGACTGATCGTAACTCTCTATCCAATAGAGAGTCGTACTCAACTGATCGACGCACTCTCTATCCTATAGAGAGTCATACTCGACTAATCATATCAAGCTGGGACCACCGGTCCGTAGCGACACACTAATCACCCTTCACTTAACCATTACACAACACCTGGTTGGTAACAAGTATGCAACATACGGGTATTGGAAATAAATCCTACATTTAGGGCATTACCTATCCATAGATGACCTTTTTGCCAATTTATAAATTGGGTCATCACCCGTACTAACATTTACACCCTACTAAACATCTAAGCCAATTTACATCACATCTATAACTCCTAAATCATGATAGGGTATATGTGATATCAACAATTGAGCATAAATACATCCAACGATAAGTTCAAGCATAAGATAATAAGAGCAGGGTCAAGGTAACATGATCATATAAGATGATCATGCATCTAAATCTGTATGCATTAAAACTACCTGACCAGGGTAGGAATTACCCACCTGATACGAAGCTCGAACTAATCCTCACGGTCGTGGACTGACTTTGTATCCCAGACCTGCACATAATAGCAAACTATGATTAAGTACAAGCATATAACGAATGATCAAATCGAATTCTATATCAACTTCATATCCCGATCAACTAGATTGATCTAGTTATCCAAGTAACCCAATCAATCCTCCCTATTCATCCTTATCAACCATTAGGCCACTTAACAACCTATTTAGGGATCTACACTCTAATTGAAACACCCACTCCATCAGTCCCTTCTCACTCAGCCACAGCCGAGTAAACCTCGGAACCAACTATTCACCGCCATTACAGTCCCTTCATAGCCAAGAGTAGCCTTATTCACAGTCGCACAGCCGTTCACCGCTCACACAACCACCAACAGCTTACCACAACGAAACAACCTCACACAATCATTCTCACACCAACAAATTTAAACAAACCTTATTCACAAAGAACGACCGATCTTCATGATTGCATGGTTCCCCCAAACTCACAGCCGGCAATTCCGATAACTTCACAACCCCTTCTCCAAAAGGAACACCACCCAACAATACACTCACAACCCCATCACAATCGCTTCGCCATAGCTCGCCGCCAAATTTCATCCGGTAGGCTTCATCGACAACAATCGATCAGCCCGACTCAACACACAGATGCAACAATATAGATGAAGAGAAAATAAATCACTTACTAAATATTGACTCCACCGGCAGCCACCCTCTTGTCTCCCCTCTTGTTCAGTCCGCCGGAAAAACCACTAGCTCCAATGACCAACGGCAGAGCAATCCCCCAAATCCATTTGTTCGCTAGAAATCCCGCTGCCCTAACCTTGCTCCGACGACCACTGTGAGACCCATGGCAGCAACTCTCTATCGCGGCGACCACGCCGCCGATCGGCTCACGTGAAGGGGTCAACGAGAGCCTGGAGAAGAGGGATCGAGCTACCCTAGCACCACTCGTTCCTGAGCTTGCTCCGGCAGAGATCGCAAGGGCAGATTACCACCAGACGCCACCGATTCCAAGCTCCCTGCCACGCATGCTCGCCGTCGACTCCCGCTCGCTCGCCCGCAGAGCCCGTCGAGGATGGTCCGACCGCCATCGCTCGCCACGAGGAAGGGGAAGAGCGCTCGACTGCGTGCGTTTCAAAGAGGAAGAGAAAGAGTATCGCTAATGCTCGAGGTCGTTCGATGCAGGAATAAAAGACCGCAACGAAACGGAAAGAAAAAAAAACGGCTCGGGTATTAAGTAAGGAAATGGATCGGGTTTGATAGCGGGTTGGATGCACTAACGGGTTGGGCTTTAAAACCCTAGATTCATTCAATTTAATTTAGGGTTTTATATTTAAACTTAGGTCGATTAAACCCTATTAATCTCTCATAAGCAGATGACCCAAACAGACTTTTTCGAAGCCTATTAAATCTTTCCCCGCAACAACCATAGAAATTTCCATTTAAGTCCAGGAAAATTTCTAAATTTTTTTCTTCGGTATTTTACACTAGAGGTCGAGGACATTGGGCGAAAGTGGGATCGCAGACATTAGGCAGAAGTCTAGACGTTTGAGATGACTAGAAGTCTAGCGGAAAGTCCCGAAGTTAAGATCCGATGAGCAAAAGTCCAAACGGTCAGGTGGACCAAGATTTGGTAGCAGATAACTTCTCCTGAGTAGAGTCGTGAGGACCCGCTCTCGAAAAGTGAGCATTAGGCGTTGTTCTGATCTATGGTTTCACGGAAACTCAAGATCGAGACCTGACAACTGGTATGATTGTCAATCATACTTTTATTACTTGAACTAACTTTATTTTGTAGATAAATAAAAACGACATGAACTGACTCTAGGTGATCAGAGTAGTTCCAAGCGCCCTTAAGTGTATAGGCAACCAGAGTATGTTTAAGGTACCCTAAAATGAATAAATTACAGAAATAGGATTTCGCTGAGTTAATTTGTGTCACATCAACATTGAAGGCGTCTGGAGATGCTCAAGGCGCCCTAAAGTAGATAAGTTTTAGCGATAGAGTTTCGCTGAGATTATGCCACGTCAGTGGTGAAGGTGCTTGGAGATGTTCAAGGCGCCCTAAGGAGGATAAGAGTCGGACGGATCAAATCAAACAGAGTCTACATGGAGGCGCTCGAAAAGGCTCAGGGCACTCGGAGTGCTACATAAAAATAGTGCTCGTCTAGAGGTTCAAATCATCAATTCTTGTTCATTATAAAGCTTCCTCCCTACTCAGTCGAGACTTTGACGACATCCATTTCACTCTGGCACTCGAACTTCATGATGCAACAACGCCACGATGCCTTTACGAGCTCTAACAAGCCTAGCCATTGGTAGCGTATAGTTATTGTTTATTTCTTTACATTTCATTTCTAAAAGCTTAACTTGTAAAGTCGGATAGAATTATTACCGGTCTTCATTTTTATAAAGACACGAACCTTTTTCTTTTTGGAGAAAGAGGTTAATAGTGAATTATCCAACGAAAGCGCTCAACGTGATTGCGGGCCATAAACTAGCAATTTTAGTTGTGAACCAAATAAAAAAAATTATATCTTTATTTTCTTATTTTATTTCCGCGGCAAGAATTTTGAACTCAAACGCTTTTAGCGATATTCAATGCCCCTATATTCTTTTGCATTTCGAAATCCATTCGAATCTGTCTTAAAAAAAATTCTCAAAGATCATAAAATCCAACATAAAAATTCACCAAATTTTTTGCATTTTGCAATCATTCATGCGGACCCCAAATTGTTTGAATTCGACGATAAATATATATATTCACTGGATTATGGGGCAACCTTCGACAACAACACCCGATACAGTAGGACAGATTGCCAAGGAACAATGATCACCGAATTCTAATCCCCACCAATTTGCTCCGTAAATGTCTTCAAACTGAAGAGAGACGCTAAGCAGAAGAATAAAAAATGCAGAGCCCGTAGTCAATGCAACAGATAATAGATAATTATATCTCGTCCACCATTCTCTATGTTTATGATAGATGAAGTAGTTGAAGAGTAAGCCAATAGTAAACCAACTCCAATAACTCACGATCCCACCTAAAGGTATAGCATTAGCAGCATTGAACATGATCGGAAAGTTAATGAGTCCGATCCATTTCTTTTCGGGGTACTTGACCGATAATAACCAAGTGGGAATCGGTGCGACGAGTCCAATAAATGCAAAAACGAAGACTACTGAGTACATTCCATCGGGATAAAACATCTTACTCGGTCCGACAAGCCCCCACGTTACTCCACTGATGTATGTTACTCTCTCATTAGGACACGTCCAAGGACTTCCCTTGGGGAGCAATTCTGGTTGGCAAATATTGTCTATCGAATGGATCATCCACCATGCTAACGCAAAATCAATGACGCATGAAATCAATGCGCTTAGAATCTGCAAGAAAACATATTTTGTAAATAATAAACTAATGATGAAGAAAAATGAATGATTTTAATTAATTACCATGAGATGAAATATGATTTTTGGAGGAATCTTCATGTAGTGCGATAATTTGAAGTTAGATATAGCAAATTGTGCCACTAGGTGAGCCTCTGATCCGTATAATTTGAAAGCCATGTTGCCTAAAGGTTTGCCTGGATTCAAGTATCCAATGATGGCTTCCAATAACAAATATAATGTGAATCCCTACATATGTCACACATACATAAAAGCTAGTTACTAGTTAGGTAACTTAATCAACAAATTCAGGTGGTAAAAGATTAGTGCGCACCAAACCAGCAATTGCTTCGAGTATGCATTCCAATGGACTGAAGAAAAGCACCAGAGCGCATGCCAATAGAACTTCCCAGTAACGAAGTTGAATTTGACCTCCAAAACCTTCGCAGACCAGAATTGCCATGCCGATCATCGAGAGCAATATGGAGTAAAACCACCACTGAGGAATAGATTCATAATTTTGTTTCATTAGCCTCGAATGTACATCTCGCTCATCATCTTTATAGGTCTTCTTAAATTGCTGCCACACTGATCTGCAAATAGATTACGTGCTAGACGACTTAATTATGGGCACATCGATCAATTGAAATGATGTGACAAAATGAGTACATACTATACCTCCCAGAGAAAAGAACAATCTGAGAAATAGAAGATGTGTATTGAGCAAGAGCAAACCCGTAACCATAAATCAGTGACGTTGTGAAGTATAACTTTGAGTACTTATCGTAGGCTTCTCGATTGAACTCCAGAGTATCTGAATCTAGAATTCTAGACACGTTGTATTTGTGGCCAGTAGAATCATAGATATCAGTCGAAAACAGTGGAAATTTTCTTGCTTCGAATGCATTGCTCCAATAAGAGTAGGGCATTATAATGTATACGATTACGATGAATCCAATGAACATATTGAATATCACAAATGAAGGAAGAACCAAAGGGCTCCCTAAGAAACTTGTAATGGTCATCCAATCGAGCGAAAATGATCCGATGCCGAGCCCTTTCATCCCGGATCCAATTTGTTGGGCAGTGATTGAGTCCTTCCATATCCAACACACAAAGGAGACAGCAGTAATAGACTGGAAGAAATAAGCAGGGATAATGCTGTAAGAGAAAATGGCAGCACAGACGACGAAAAAGAATTGATAACGTGATAACCCTCCCTTAGGCCTCTTATCCTGCTCGTGTAATGCCCTGAAAAATACAAAACCAAACGTTACATATCATTTCCTTTTCATCCAATGCTTGATAATTCTCTAGGAAGAACGTGTTGAAAAAAATGTATATGGAAAAAGAGATGGAATGGGTGAAGAATATTTTATTGTGTATGAAATTTTAATTTCATATTAAAATTTTCAAATTGTAATGGTTGATTTATATTGTAAATAAATATATAGGGAGAGACTCTCTCACGTGTGGGTACACAAGGAGTACAAGTCCAAAGTTTCAAATTATATTGAACTGAATTGACTCGTATACAAACACAATCTACACGCATTGAACGCTAAATATAATAGGTCGGGATGAAATTTTGCCCCAATTGAATAAACTAATATTTTATCATTTGAATTATTCTTGATGTCCCATAACAACCTCGAAGTATCGAACTCAAGAGTTCAACTTGGTCTAACTTTCAAGACTAACAGTTTAAGATTATATATATAAATTTGGATTAATTTATAATTTCAAATTTGGATTACTTTTTTTTTATTTCCCAAGACAGATTGAGATTGTCCAACACAACAAATAACATACCTGTAATAGGAGACGTTTGCAATTACATTTGGCCACCACATATACGGTGAATCCACTAAAACTTTTAGGAACAAACCGGCAAATCCGAAACCCAAAAACTGCATAAATTGAATTAATGTAAAATAAATATATATGTGTGTGTGTACTTCTTATGATAATAATATATTAAATTCGGTACCTGAGTTGATATAACCAAGAGCAAAGCGGGCCAAATATGAATTTCTCTGTGGTAAAAGATCTTGGCTATGCTGACGTTCTGAAAGCCTGGACTGCCTACCGAGTTGACAAATATAGACATGGCGATATGTTCTTTCACATTGAAGGAGCATGGATTCAGCGAAAAGCTCCATCTTGTGCCTGGGATTCTCACCACTTTGTTCGGCAAAACTCTGGCCAACAGATTGCCTCCGCCGTACAAGAAGATGTCGATACAAATGGGCGATATGTAAACGATCTGCTGCCTGAAAGAAAAGAGTCGATAAAACACCGACTGCAGGACGCAAAGTGGAACGCCAAGAAGCCAAATGCGGAATGTCAACACTCGCAACGTCGGATCGTCCGTCGAAGGAACTGTCAGTCGCACTTGTTCGATCGGCGAGTCATCCTCCATTTTATTATTATCAAACCTATCGAGCGAACGATAACTATTCGTAGAGGATAGATTTACAAGAAAAAGTTAGTAGTAAATGCGTTTCCTAATTAACTTGATAATTAAAGTTAATAAACGAAAGATATTAATGCTATTCAACGAAACCTATTCTTTACTATTCACAACGATTTGCTAGCTATATCTTAACTGTAATTTTCTTCCATTGAAGTTAAATTTAATATATATGTCCGTTTAGAGGTTAAGAGATTTGCTGTCGTCTATATATATATATATATATATAATTAATGTTCCGATACAATGAATATATTTAAGTAAAGAATATAAAAAATAGATTTTTTATATTTTTTTAATAAAAATAATATTTTGGAAAAAAGAAGCGATGAGTTTTAATAAATTAAATAATATTACTATCTTGGCCATTAAAATTTAATAAATAACATATTTTTTTAATATCTAATTTAGAAAAATATTAATGTTAATTTTTTTAAAAAAGTATCAAATCCAGTATTTTTTGACTGGATTATAACGCATGGATTCAAAACACAAAGCAACAGATATACAGTCAGATATCTATAAATATACAAATATTCTTTTTTTAGTTAATACAAGTATAAATATATATTATTTTAATTATAACTAAATAATATAATTATAATATAAAATTATATATTATATGATACCGGGTAAAACTAAATTATAATTAGGAGAACAGACGGGATCTGCCACGTCATTTAACGCCTGATAGGTGGCAATCCGAACTTCTATTATCATACCAGACGCCCCGCGTCTCGCCCCGGACTTCTATCATCATGTCAGACGCCTCGCGTCTCGGCCCGGACTTCTATCATCATGGCGGCGCCCCACGTCTCGGCCTGGGCTGCTATCATGCCGGATGCGTCGCGTCTCGGCTCGGACCTCTCATTTATGCTGAAGGCTTTTCATTTCGTCCGCTTTCACATCTCAGCAAGGATACGTCATTTCTGATGCGCCCTTTCTCCATATCATCTGTTTTATTATAATGCGTCTTATTTGCAAAAGGAGGCGTTTATTTCATATCCACAAACTGACTTGGCAATCCTCATCATCACCTCTCCCCGACAAAAGGGCAGACCCCTCTGACAAGGTTTAAATGAATATCTGCGGCATTAATTAGGATTTGCCTCCTATCAACCGCTCGATGTGCATTAACTGCAACCCACGCACTTAACATAGTTCAGAGGGCAATGATCGCGACGTACGAGCCCCTGAGGTCTTATCATTTTCCGCAGGTAGAACTTATCAACAAGGGAACTCCCCCTCTATATATATGACCCTCCTTCAGGAGGAGAGGTAAGCTCTCATGCTCTTAGCTCTATTCTCATCAGTTTTCTTTCCACCTCTTCATACTAATTTCCTGCCTTGAGCATCGGAGGGGCATTGCTGAGATTCCTCTCGGCGCCCTTAATCGTTTGCTGCTATGCAGTTTCTCCATTCGGCTCGGCTCTCGTCACTCAGCTCGGCTACCCGGTGAGGCCGCATTCCAGCTGCGCTTGATCATCCCTCCACGTCATTCCCTCCTGTACCAATTGTCTATTCTTGCTGTTTTCGCTACTTGGACACCTCACCATCATCATCTCGACGGGCAACATAATTGGCGCCGTCTGTGGGAACCAACTATTTCCTCAAATAATCAATGCCTGAGGCAAAGATGGGAGACCAAGGAGCGAATTCTGGCAACCACAACTCTGCGGAGGGGAGTCTGACAAGGGAAAGCATCATAGCCCTCGTCAAGACTACCATGGAAGACACCCTGCGTGATCTCCTCCCCCGAGGAAATTCCCCATTACAAGCTTCTCCTAGCCCATTCTAAGGTCCTACGCCAGCTTCTATTCCGTCTACTCTGGTGGCACCCGGGCCGGCTCCAGCTGTCTCAATACCAGCCGAGTCATCCTCCACTGCCTCGTTGTCATAATCTTCCGAGAAGGCACCCTCCTATACGCCGCCAAAAAGGGACCCCAAAAAGGGCAAGGCTCCAGCAATCAACACTGAATCTCCCCTTGCTCCCCGCATTATAGCTGATAAGATGCCCAAGTCCTTCAAACAAGTTTCCATAGGAGAATATAGCAGCTTGACCGACCCCGAAGAGTACTTGGAAAGATTCAAGAAGGCCGCATTAATACACGACTATTCGGACGGAGCCAAATGTAAGGTCTTCTCTCTTAACCTAATTGGCTCCGCCCAAAGATGGTTCGATCGACTTCCGGCAGGATCCATCCACTCTTTCCAGGAGCTGTCCATATTATTCCTTCAACGCTTCACCAGTAGCAAGAGGTAACTCATGACCATGAAGCAGGAAAAAGGGGAGTCCTTAAGAGATTACTTGCATCGCTTCAACCGGGTGGCTGTCGATGTCTCGGATGCCTCGCCAAAGACCGTGGTGGACACCTTCTCTCATGGTCCGCGATTTCTCCAAGTCACTGATGAAAAGACTCCCTCTCCACTTTGAAGCCTTGCTGGCTAGAGCCGAGGCATATATCAATTTAGAGGAGGCCGAGAAGGCGGCCGATGAGCAGTGGTGAATTGACCAGTCCAAACCTCAAAGGATCAGTCAAAGGGCTCCAGCACACCTTTGACCTCCCAGAGCTCCTCCTGTTTACCCTCCTCACCTCATGAAAGACAGGACCATTCATGTTGTACAAGAGCTACCTACCGCAGCAATACAACCCGAGCAGCGTGGCCCTTTCTGCGCTGTTCACCAAATATGTGGTCATTTGACTCGGGAGTGCCGCACTTTAGCTGACGAAATCAGGCAAGTAATGAGGGAGCAGCAACATACCCTCAATATCCCGCCTCGCGATATGAGACCAGAACCACGGAGTCATATCCGACACAATCCGGCTAGGAGGGCCCCTCGGCCGACTCCTGAACAGCAAAGGCCGACTCAAGCCCCGCGTAGATCCCGAGAAAGTACTCCAGGGAGGGTTATTTCTCCACCTCGCTCGCCACAAGAACTCAACACCCCTCATCGGGGAACAATCAACATGATCGTCGGAGGAACTACCGATGAGGATTCGAACCGGGCCAGGAAGGCTCACGAAAGGCGACTAGAGAATATGTAAGTAAACACCAGTCGGAAGCCCGTAGATGGACCGGCAATGAATTTCGGCCCTGAGGACCTGCGAGGGGTTGCTACCCCCCATGACGATGCCCTAGTGATAAGAGCTATTGTCGCCAACTATGATGTGGCCCGAATCTTCGTGGACACAAGTAGCTCAGTTAACATATTATTTAAAGATGTTTTTGACCGCATGCAGCTTGAAACTACCCAGCTCCAGCCAATGAATACTGCCTTATTTGGCTTCTCGGGCCATGAGGTGACACCGCTTAGCTGAATCGATCTTCCCTTATCTTTGGGGGAAGAGCCTCTTCGCCGAACACGAATAGCTACTTTCACCGTTGTGGACGCCACTTCAGCCTACAACATTATTTTGGGAAGGGTGGCCCTGCATTCTTTTAAAGCCGTTGTCTCCACCTACCATCAAAAGATCAAATTCCCCGTGAACCAGCAAATAGGGGAAGTAATCGAAGATCAAAAGGCCGCTCGGAGGTGTTATGTGGAGGAAGTTCGAACCGGTCCTCGAAAAAGTCGAAAGACAGAAGGGGCCAGTGTATACACTTTGCATGAGGCCCCCTTAGGAGAGATCATAGGCGAAGAAAAAATACAAGTATGACCCAATCAGCTCGAGCGGGTCATCTGAGTGGCGGTAGATTTACCAAATGATTTGAAGCAAAAGGTCAAAGATTGTCTGACCAGCAATCGAGATGTCTTCTCTTGGCCGGATGGAAAACACCAGAGCATTTCCCGAACAGTCATGGAGCACAAGCTAAGTACATTTCCTGGAGCTCGGCCTGTTCGGCAAAAAAGAAGGCACTTTGGACCGGAAAAAGACCAAATCATCCGAGCCGAGGTGCAGAAACTTTTGTAAGCCGGATATATTCGAGAGGTACAGTTCCCTGAATGGTTAGCTAATGTTGTACTAGTGCCAAAACCAGGGGGAAAGTGGAGGATATGTATAGATTTCAGAGACCTCAATAAAGCATGCCCTAAAGATTGCTACCCTTTGCCTCGAATAGATCAAATAATAGATTCCACTGTAGGCTGTGAGTTAATCTGTATGTTGGACGCTTACCAGGGGTATCATCAGATTCCACTTGCCATGGAGGATCAAGAAAAAGTCAGCTTCGTCACCGCGGATGATACCTTTTGTTACAAGGTTATGTCGTTCAGATTGAAGAATGCGGGAGCCACCTATCAAAGGTTGATGGATAAGGTGTTCCGGTCGCAAATAGGTCGAAACATAGAAGTGTACGTGGACGACATCCTCATCAAGTCCACTAAGGCAGGAGATATAGTCCAAGACATGACCGAAATATTTGGCACCCTGCGGCGATACGAAATTTGGCTCAACCCGGATAAATGCATATTTGGGGTTCATGGGGGCAAGTTCCTGGGATACATTATTACTGAGCGTGGCATTGAAGTCAATCCCGAAAAAGCTCAGGTCTTATAGAACATGGCTTCTCCCCGGAATATCAAGGAAGTGCAAAAGCTGCTGGGCCGAATAACAGCACTCTCCAGATTCATCCCTAAGTCGGCTGAACGGAGTCTCCCTTTCTTCAAGGTACTCCGCAAGTCGGCTCGGTTTTCATGGGATGAAAAGTGTGAACAAGCTTTTATGGAACTGAAGCAATACATAACCGCTTTGCCTACCCTGGCCAAACCGGTCCTAGGGGAAAGTCTGCAGTTATACCTGGCCTCCTCGGAAGAAGCTATGGCATCAGTATTACTCCAGCAAGAAGCAGGTAAACAACTATCCATTTACTTCGTCAGTCATTTGTTAAAGGATGCCGAGAGCAGGTACACGACCTTGGAAAAGCTGGCCCTTGCTCTACTTATAACAGCTCGGAAGCTCCGACCTTATTTCTTATCCCATTCAATCACAGTCTTGACTAACAGTGGCCTTGGAAGGATATTAAACAATCCGAAAGCGTCTGCCCGCTTAATCAAATGGATCACTGAGTTGGACGAATATGATATCCAATATCAACCCCGTACGACCCTCAAGGCGCAAGTATTGACGGACTTCTTAGCCGAGACACCCGGAATGGAAAAGAATGAGGAGTGGAAAATATATGTGGATGACTCTGCAACTAAGCAAGGCAGTGGGGTGGGGATACTATTGATATCCCCTCAAGAGGACACCATCCGGATAGCCATCTGGCTCGACAGGCTTCTAACAATGAGGCGAATCGAGGCTCTATTGGCGGGGATCACGAGCCTGCCCATTATCTCGGTTCTTTACATTCTGATTCACAGTTGGTCATAGAATAGCTCAAGGAGTCGTTCGACATTAATAATCAGAGGCTGAAACGTTATAGGCAAGCTTATCAGAAGTTGGCCTTGGAATTCCAGGAGATAACCCTGCACAAAATACCGAGAGCGGACAATCAAAAGGCCGACGAGTTGGCCCGCATGGCTAGTGCACTCACCACCTGGAGCTTGGAAGATTCGGTAGCTGAAACACAGCTCGTCTCCAAAATAGATCAAGAGTCGATGATGTCTTACAACCCTCTAGATTGGAGAAACCCCTTAATCAATTATCTCAAAGATAGGGTATTACCTGATGACCGAGCTGAGACTCAAGTGGTCAAGAAAAAAAGCACTCGTTTTGCCCTAGTAGGTAATACACTATACAAGCGAGCTTTTGCTCGACCTCTGCTCAAATGCCTCGGTCCGGAAGAAGCAGACTATGTTATGCGAGAAATACACGAGGGCTGTTGTGGGAATCATTCCAGAGAAATTTCTCTAGCAAGGAAAATCTTATTGACCGGATATTTTTGGCCCACATTACAGCGAGATGCCTCCGATTGTGTGCGAGTATGTCTTAGCTGTCAAAAGCATCAAAATTTTTCTCAGAAGCCAGCCGAGCTGTTAAAGGCTTCTGTAGTATCTTGTCCCTTCGACCAGTGGGGGATGGACCTAGTAGGATCGCTGCCCATGGGGCCGAATCAGAAGAAATTTTTATTAGTAGCTGTGGACTATTTTTCAAAATGGGTGGAAACAGAGCCGCTGGCCAAAATAACCGAAGAGGCCGTGTTAAAATTCCTTTGGAAAAATATAGTATGCCGATTCGATATCCCCAGGAGACTGGTCTCAGATAATGGACGATAATTCCAAGGCCATAAACTGAAGGAGTTGTGCCAACAACTGGAAATTCAACAAGTCTTCACCTCGGTGGCTTATCCACAGAGTAATGGGCAAGCCGAAGTCACTAACCGAGAGCTGATTCGGGGGCTCAAAACCAAGCTGGATCATACAAAGGGAAGTTGGGTAGATGAACTACCCGGTATCTTATGGGCTTATAGAACTACCCCCAAAGACAACACTGGCCTCACTCCATTCCATTTAGTTTATGGTGCCGAAGCTCTCGTCTCGGTGGAAATCGGTATGGGGTTACCCCGGGTATCTTCTTACACACCCGACGATGAAGCCAATCAGGAAAGGAGGTTAACTGAACTGGACTTGGTATCTGAAGCTCGGGAGCAGGCAGCTAGCCGAATGTACGCTTTCCGGAGAAAGATCGCCCAGGCTTACAATAAAAAAGTGATACCTCGCTCCTTCCAGCTGGGTGATTTTGTGTGGAAAAAGATTCAGCCAGCCAAGGAGGTTCGTAAATTATCACCCTGCTGGGAAGGCCCATATAAAGGTATCAAGAAGCTCAGTTCGGGTGCCTATTATCTCCAGGATAGTGAGGGGAAGGAACTTATTCGACCTTGGAATGATTTCCACCTGCGACCTTATCATTCTTGAGAAATCCCCATGTAACAAAATTTTCCTATAATGAAAATTCCACTTCCCGAGTACATGGGTTTCTGAAGGCTTGGTCAATTTGGCCACATCGCTCAGCAATTCGGCTATTCGCCTTGGGTATCGCTTATCACAGTTGGTCCCAAGTGTTCTCAATTCGGCCATTCTCCTTGGGTATCGCTTATCACAGCTGATCCCAAGTATGACCATTCGACTATTCTCCTTGGATATCGCTTATCACAGCTGGTCCCAGGTACGACCATTCGGCATATTCTCCTTGGATATCGCTTATCACAGCTGGTCCCAAGTACGACCATGCGACATATTCTCTTTGGGTATCGCTTATCACAGCTGGTCCCAAGTATGACCATTCGGTATATTCTCCTTGGGTATCGCTTATCATAGCTGGTCCCAAGTACAGTCATACGGTATATTCTCCTTGGGTATCGCTTATCACAGCTAGTCACAAATACGACCATTCGGCATATTCTCCTTGGGTATCGCTTATTGCAGCTGGTCCTAGGTATGACCATTCGACATATTCTCTTTGGGTATCGCTTATCACAGCTGGTCCCAAGTACGACCATTCGGCATATTCTCCTTGGGTATTGCTTATCACAGCTGGTCCCAGGTACGACCATTCGGCATATTCTCCTTGGGTATTGCTTATCACAGATGGTCCCAAGTATGGTCATTCGACATATTCTCCTTGGGTATCGCTTATCACAGCTGGTCCCAAGTATGACCATTCGACATATTCTCCTTGGGTATCGCTTATCACAGCTGGTCCCAAGTATGACCATTCGACATATTCTCCTTGGGTATCGCTTATCATAGCTGGTCCCAGGTACGACCATTTGGCATATTCTTCTTGGGTATCGCTTATCACAGTTGATCCTAAGTACGACCATTCGGCATATTCTCCTTGGGTATCGCTTATCACAGCTGATCCCAAGTACGACCATTCGGCATATTCTCCTTGGGTATCACTTATCATAGCTGGTCCCAAATATTCTCAATTCGGTCATTCCCCTCGGGTATCACTCATGCCCCCCCCCTTGAGCTATCCATGACGGATGATCTGAAGTCCTACCGTACGACCTTTCTCTAAATATTGCTCACGGCAGCCCATTCGGCTTTCGGTCTCTTCTGCTGATCCTCCTTCCGGTCGAGCCTCTTATTATTTAAGGTGCGCTCAATGTTATATTAAAGATATAATTATATGTTAGAAGATTTTTCTTTAGCCGATTAGACAAAGACATTTCTTTTTAGGAAATGGATTCCTTCATACAAAAAGATGCCACCGAGGCTACAAAATCTCTTGCTAAGAACAAAACAAACAACAAAAAGACAAAAAACTAACTAAGTTAAACTACTGAAGAGGCCCCCCTAGCGCCGAATCTGGCATCTCGTCAATAAGATATTGCATATCCAGGAACTCGGCTGAGGCCCCTTCAGGTGGGTATCCGGCCTTCTTAAAGTGTCGGGTAGCCCCCTCGTATCCTATCTCTATGAGGTCCAAGGTGCGACCCCCTAAGATATCGACGAACTCCTCGGAAGCCAAGAACGCTTTCTTCCGTTTCTCCTACCGACCCTCGCCTGCCCGGTACGAGAGCAGCTCTTCCTTGGCCTTCTCGGCCCGATCTGACAGCTCGTCCTGCCGTTTAGCCTTGTACTCTGCCTGAGCAGCTTTGATATGCTCAGCTTGCAGCAATCGAGCCTCCGCTTCCTCGGCCCGGGCTTTGTATTCCGCCGCTTCTGCGGCCTTCGCCCGTATGGCCTCCATCATGGCTTCTTGGAGCTCTATCTCCTACGCCTCCAGCCGGAGATCATCCTCGAATCGGACGACCCTGGCCTTGAAGATGGTCGTCTCGGACTAGGCCAGGTCGAGCTCCATCTCCTTGCCCCGGAGCTGAGCCTTTAGGCCCGCCACTTGTGCCCGCATTTGCTGGAAGGCCGTGGTCATGGGAAGCAGGCGAGCCATCAACTCCAGATGGTATCCCCAAAACTATAAAGAAGAAAGGAGGGAAAAGTTAACCGAATTGATACAACTTAACCACAAAAAGCTAAAAGAGTACCGAAGCTAAAAGAATACCGATAGGAAATAACTTACCTTGATAAGATAAGTATTCATCTCGTCACTAATCGCTGGGATGGATTTTCCTTTGGCCGAGTCACCAATAGCGTTTCGTATCTCTTGAAGGAAGCCCCGGGACGGTCGCCCTTGACCTGGTTACGGTCGGCCGAATACCTCCGGTATGGAGCTTGGACTGCGTGGATGGGAGGAAGAAGGTCCTTCCGGCGGTGGGGGGTCCCTCAGATACTCCTCCAGCGGAGTCTTTGGGGCATCTGGCCCTGTACCGCTAGGTCCCTCCCCACTCGGCCCGGCCGAATGCCGAGGACTTGAGTGGGGGGAGGAGTGGTGGGGGGAGTGTTGAGAAGAACTCCCTTATGCAGAGGAGAGCACCATGTGGCTTTTCTTGCGCCACCTCTACTGCTCTTCCGAATCCCCCGAACTTATCACCTCGGCCACCATGGAGGGCCGAGGTGGAGGGGGAATGTCTGAGCCTCCCTCCTCGGGCATATCCGAAGGAGCGCCCTCGGGAGGGATCACCTGGGCCCTCTTCCACTTCAGTTTTTTGCTGATGGAAGTCCGAATCATGACTTCGGCTGTCGTAAAAAAGAAAACAAGTTAGAAAACAGAAATTAAACAAAGAAAAAGAGAAAGAAAGAGAGACAAGGTAAAAAATTCTTTTTACCTAAAGAGCCACTCAACTCGGCCTCTATCGGGTTTATGTCGAAATGATGTAGAAGTCCCTCCTCTAGCAAAACATTCACATCAAACCTCAGGTCGAGTAGAACTGATGCTATTTCTTAATAAGTGGAGGACTTTCGGAAAGATTGAATGGAGGGAGAGAGTGGTAGCTCGAGCTGTCATTCGGTTGGCCAAGAGAAGGGGGACTCGGGACGGACGTAGACAAACTTGGATTTCCAATGTTTGTGGGAGGTAATCAAGTTCGACAAGAACTTTACTTCTTGCCGAGCCGAGAAGAAAAAGACACCGACCTCTTTCTTCTTGGGGAAGAAACAAGAATGAAAGGCTTCGGCGGAAAGAGGAAGATGGTAAAATAGAAAGATAATGATAAAACCATCGATGATACTAAAAGCGTTAGGAACTAGTTGATTAAGGGGTATCCTAAAATAGGTGGATATTTCAGCAAAAAAAGGGTGAAGGGGAAACCGGAGACCAGCCGACAACTGATCAAGAAAAAAAGTAGTGAATTCAGGAGGCGGTTCATGAGACTGCTGGTCCCTTTGAGGGGCTCGCAGCCTGTACAAATTGGGAATGTGGAAGACAACCTGAGCCTCGGAGCGAACCTCCGAGTCGACGGTGTTGCGGACCCTCAGATACCAAAGATCGGTATTTGGGTCCATGGAACGAAAAGGAAAACCACAGGAAGAGAAATGGGGCAGAAGACTTACTCACTGAACGACACCGGAGAAGAAGAAGAAGGTTGAAAATCGACGGAGATAGAAACAATAGGAACAACACGCTAGAAAATGACAAAGGAAGGGAGGCCGAAGGCTACTTATAGCAAGGTCATGACAGTTCCCTTTCCGAGGTTTTTCTCTCGGGACGCATGGCGTCGTTAGGGAAACCCTAGAAAAACGAGGCAATCATAGTCGAATCGTCGCATTAATGAGCATTAATGAATACATCCAAAAGCAAGATTTTCTTCATTCCCAAGGAGCCCATACCAAACGCCACCTCCCATGCCTCATTAAGGGAATAAAGGGGAAAGTCATGGCCTAAACCAGACCAGTCTAGTCAGTCAAGCTGTGCTTATCCTTCGACTAGACTCGGAGGGGGATGCTTATGATACCGGGTAAAACTAAATTATGATTAGGAGAACAGACGGGATTTGCCACATCATTTAATGCATGATAGGTGGCAACCCGGACTTCTATTATCATACCAGACGCCCCGCGTCTCGGCCCGTACTTCTATCATCATGTCAGACGCCCCGCGTCTCAGCCCGGACTTCTATCATCATGGCGACGCCCCCGCGTCTCGGCTCGGGCTGCTATCATGCCGGACGCGTCGCGTCTCGGCTCGAACCTCTCATTTATGCTGAAGGCTTTTCATTTCGTCCTCTTTCACATCTCGGCAAGGATAAGTCATCTCTGATGTGCCCTTTCTCTATATCATCTGTTTTATTATAATTTGTCTTATTTGCAAAAGGAGACGTTTATTTCATATCCACAAACTAACTTGGCAATCCTCATCATCACCTCCCCTCGACAAAAGGGCAGACCCCTTTGACAGGGTTTAAATGAATATCTACTGCATTAATTAGAATTTACCTCCTATCAACTGCTCGATGTGCATTAACTGCAACCCACGCGCTTGACACAGTTCAGAGGGCAATGATCGCGACGTCCGACCCCCTGAGGTCTTATCATTTTCCGTAGGTAGAACTTATTAACAAGGGAACTCTCCCTCTATATATATGGCTCTCCTTCAGGAGGAGAGGTAAGCTCTCACACTCTTAGTTCCGTTCTCTTCAGTTTTCTTTCCACCTCTTCATACTAATTTCCTGCCTTGAGCGTCGGAGGGGCATTGCCGAGATCTCTCTCGACGCCCTTAACCGTTTGCTGTTGTGCAGTTTCTCCATTCGGCTCGGCTCTCGTCACTCAGCTCGGCTATCCGGTGAGGCCGCATTCCAACTGCGCTTGATCACCCCTCCACGTCATTCCCTTCTGTACCAGTTGTCTATTCTTACTGTTTTCGCTACCCGGGCACCTCAACATCATCGTCTCGACGGACAACATTATATATATTTTACATTTTGTAGAATTTAAAATAATGAATGCAGTGTTGTATTTACATTTTATTTAAGCTTTTTAAATCGCCGTGGGAAATTATTCATATAATCAAATAGATCCATATGATCTATTAAATAGATTTAGATCCATAAACAACAAACAATGTTAGTTTATGGCAAAATAGATCTCAATCCATCAAGCAGATCGATGACAAGGAAATGGAGATCGCCATCAGGTGACTCCATAATCGATCCCTGATTCTTTGATGCTCGAGAAAATTAAGAGATATTTGTCCACCTTTTTGTTTTATGTTTTTATTTGGGAAGAGAATGCAGACAAATGCAAAGAAGAATTATATTGCCTGAATCCAGAATGGAATGAGGATCTCTCTTTCTGCTTCTTCGATGCCTTTCAACCTCTTAAGCTTGTAAGTATATATATATATATATATATATATATTCACGAATATAAGCTAGCGACTCCACGAATGATTGCAAAATGCCAGAAGCTAGTCGATTTTATGGGTGTCCAGGAGGTTTTCGATAAAGATCTTCACATCTGATGACAAACTGGGAGATGCTGAATTGGACTTGCAACGACCATTCGTAGAAGCCGCCGAGACAGATTGGGATGGGCTTCGGGACGGCACTGTAATCCGAACGATGAGTCCGAGCAGCCAAAACTGCTTGGTGGTCGACTGCCATATCGCGTGGAAGGATGGTTTAGTCGTCCAAGACGACATCGATCGTGCTCTGTCTCAGAAATGTGGAGAGTGGTCGAGTGAAACTGCAACTCGCTTGATCCACATTCCTCCTGCACTGAATCTCAATCTCTCTCTTTTGTTTTATCCTATGTTGTGTATTCCTTTTTGGCGTCTTGACGTTGAGTGAGGTGCAATGAGGTGTATGGTCTGTCTGACCTGATCTGCAGTTGGTATGAAGGAGCACTTGTTTCTGTGTCAGGTAATGGCAGTACACTACAGTGCCGCAGCTGCACAGCAGGTTCCCTTGTAAAAGAATTGAAAGGAACAGGCGTCGGACAGCCACAGTGCAGCAGATTCGCCGCGTATTCCTTTGTTAATATAAAATTAAGGTGAAGGCCCGTTGCGCATTCGGTAAAAGACTTCTCTGTGCTTGATACTCGCACACAGGTTTTCAAATTCTGAGGCAAATTAGTCTTTGTGCATTTTGTTTTAGAATATTCATCCTCAGGAATATCTCATTTCCTTTTCCTTTGCCGAACCCACGACGACACTAGATTCTTCGAATCGTACGGAGTCCTGTCAGAGAACAGGGCGGTCAATCCAGCTCTTTCCTTGCAATTACGCTCTTCTCTTCTCCTCCTCCTCCTCCTCCTTCTTCTTCTTCTGCTGTCGGATGCATCCAGTTTGCAAAAGTTTTTGCATCCTCCATTTTCTCTCTGGTTTGATATTAGTACAACATTAGATAACCACTTAGAGAACTGTACTTTTCGGATGTATCCAGCTTGCAAAAGTTTCTGCACCTCGGCTCAGATGATTTGATCTTTTTCTGGTCTCAAATGTCTTCTCTTTTACTGAATAGGCCGAACCCCAGGAAATATACTCAGCTTGTGCTCCATAATGGCCCGAGAGATGCTTTGATGTTGTTCATCTGGCCAAGTGAAGATGTCTCGGTTGTTGATCAGGCAATCTTTAACTTTCCGCTTCAACTCGTCCGACAAGTCTGCCGCCATTCGGATGACTCGCTCGGACTGATTGGGCCATACCTGTATTCTTTCTTCGCCTATGGCCTCTCCCAAGGGGGCTTCATGCAAAATGTATACCTCGGCCCTTTCTGTCTTCTGGCTTTTTTTAGGACCGGTTCGAACTTCTTCTACATAACATCTTTGAGCGACCTTTTGATCTCCGGCTACTTCCCCTATTTGATTATCTACGGGGAACTTGATCTTCTGATGATAAGTGGAAACGACGGCTTCAAAAGAATGCAAGGCCGACCTTCCCAGAATAACGTTGTAGGCCGAGGTGGCGTCAACAACGGTGAAAGTAGTCATCCGTGTTCGGCCAAGGGGCTCTTCTCCCAGAGATAGGGGGAGATCGATTCGGCCGAGTGGTGTCACTTCATGGCCCGAGAAACCGTATAAGGCGGTGTTCATTGGTTGGAGCAGAGCTGTCTCAAGCTGCATGCGGTCAAAAGCATCTTTAAATAATATGTTAACTGAGCTACCTGTATCCACGAAGATTCGGACCACGTCATAGTTAGCAACAGTAGCTTTTATCACCAGGGCATCATCGTGAGGAGTAGCGACCCCTCGCAGGTTCTCAGGGCCGAAATTTATTGCCGGTCCATCTACGGGCTTAAGACTGGTGCTTACTTGCATATTTTCCAATCGTCTTCCGTGAGCCTTTCTGGCTCGGTTTGAGTCCCTATCGGTAGTTCCTTCGGTGATCATGTTAATTGTTCCCCAGTGCGGAGTGTTGAGTTCTTGCAATTGTTAATAATATATGAGAGATGTCCTAAGATAATCACCTTATGTTTGAACCATTTATATGATAAATGAAGATTCACTATTTGAGTATACATGTTTTCATGTATTTGATTAGATCTTAAACTCATTTACTGAATATCCACGATACGATTCACAGCATGAGAGAATTTGCGATTGGATCACAACTAGTGAGTATCTCTACATGTGTAATTGTGATGTATCGAAATTATCCCTAGTCGATGAATTGATGGATTTGGACACCATCAATTCTGTCAAGACTAGCACGAGGTATACTCCTTGGTGTATCCAAACAGTTGATTCTCACTGGCTGGAGACATTGTGATGTCCGGAGTTAATCGTGGATGATAGTTATGGTAACTAGTTCATTGGAGTGACCAGCCGTAAGACTTCATATGGTTCTCTGCATATATAGATATGTCAATGAAGTTCTTACTGTAGCTTAAGTGCGATGTTCCTTTGACTTGCGGTATTCAAGTCATCTTGATCATGAAGACTTATGCTTTAACATCTTAAGCAAGCATCTCTGAGGAGATGTGGACCCGGGATGATTGGGTATAAGTCGAAGTGATCGAAGATGTTTGAATAGCCTATAAAGGATTCACCACTCCTTGCGAGGAGATGTATACTCATGGCCTCTCGTCAGATTGTTACTAAAGTCTTTGGCCAAAGCATTACATATTTAGAGTAAGATACTCTTGGATACATGTGCAGTAACTAGTATTCGTAGGACGAGGAAATAATACTTGGGCTAGGTGTGACGTAGTCAACCTAGTGGGGACTGACACTATAGACCATGTCCTGAACCAAGTGGGTATAAGATGAATGAAAGGAATGGGGCACGATTCATTGTAGCTATTGAAGGGTTTCAGAAATAGTTCTGGATCAACCATTGATCTTTTCGGTTAATTGTGGATCATGATGTACTACTAGGTGCCACTCATGATCATTCTATAATTAATGTTTAATTATAGACGGCTAACATAAACTGAGAACCTATTTGGTCACACACACAACGAGTGTAATCCGAAGGATTTAAAACGAGCTTGAGAATGAGATTCTCATACCGAGAGGAACTAGGTTTGGTTGGACCAAACAAGGAGCGAGCATGAAATCGTTTCAGTCGCAATGGAAGCGTGGATGAGTCATGTCTTACGAAGACATGATGGATGAATCAAATTGGTTTGGTTCTAATCCAATGGTGAAGAATAAACCAAAGAGGTTTGGTTTGTTTTAAATGAATCAACCAAAGTTGGTTCGGTTCGTTTTAACTTAAAATAGACCAAATCAGTTTAGTTTATTTTAACTTAAATTAATGGAGTGAGTTAACGGGTTTTTTTGGTTATGAACCAATAACCATTAGGAGAATTTGTTCTCTATAAAAATAGGGCTTAAGGGTTTTGTGAAACCCCAACCCTAATTGTGTTGCCCCTCCCTCTCTTCTCCTCTTCTAGCCGGCGCCCAACCCCTTGCCGCCGCCCAGCCCTTGTGTCGCCGTCCAAGTTGTTGCCGACGTCCAAGCTCCTGCCGGCGATCCTCCGGCTACCCTCTGGTGATCTTCCTTGGCTCCAGCGACAAGGTGAGCATCTAGTTTTCCTTATTTGGTCGGCGCAAGTTCTCCACCAAAGCTGTCCAGTTTTCTGGACAGCTTGTTTCCTTCTTGTCGGAGCGTCGTTTGGAGCTCCGACAACGGCTACCTTGCTGGGGATTTGATCTCCGGTAATCCTCATAGGTGGAGAACGAAGGATTTGTCAAACGGTTAACGAATACCTCTCCGGAGAAGCGAGTTTTGGGGACTCGATTTTGAATCCGAATTTTGATTCAGATTGTGATCTTCTTTCGATCACATCGTCTTCAACACGAGGCTAGTGACTCGTATGAAGATGAGGCTCGTGACTTTGTGAAGTCATTCCGAAGATACTCGACGTGGATACGGATAGAGGCGATTCTAGAGAGGGTCACTCCGGTTGATGTCTTTCCCGCTACACGTGATACGTCAGGTATACGTAGAATAATTTTCTTTTATTGCAAAATTTGAAACTATGGTTATGTCTACACATATTGTACTATGCATGTATGTGGTGTGTGTGATGTAATAAATTAGATTTAGTATCTTTTTATTTATTCTGCTGCGCACATGTTTACGAAACATGTTCGAACACATACTCGTCGCGGTGTCAGAAATCCAATAGTGGTATCAGAGCTCAGGTTATATTTCGACATATTCATAAAATTATTTTACGATAGTCGTAATTGTATTTATGAAAATTTTCTACTTTTGGAAAGTTAAAAGTATTTATGAAAATTTTCTAATTTTGAAAAGTCTAGAAGTATTTATGGAAATCTTCTACTTTTGGAAAGTTAGAAGTATTTATGGAAATTAATATTTTCCATAAATAAAATATTTGATTAGATTTGGAAATTTATTTCCTAATTTAATCATGATTTAATTTGGAAAATCAAATCTAAAATATATTTTATTTTCATAAATAGTTTTGACAATTTAGGAAATTTATTTCCTAAATTAAAAATTGACTTTCCTTAATTGAAACCTTCCATAAATAAAATATGTGATTAGATTTGGAAATTTATTTCCTAATTTAATCATGATTTGATTTTGAGAATCAAATCTTAAACATATTTTATTTCCATAAATAGTTATGACATATAAGGAAATTTAGTACATGTCATAATTGTATGTCATGTAATTGCATTAGATGCATATCATTATGTTATGCGTATCGTGACATATAGATGTATATCATACCATGTAGATAATAGTTATTTGCATGCAAAGAGGATGAGACATAAAAACCCTAACACAATATTAAAGCCTACACCTTCTATTAGTATGGTTAGAACTAGGGTTATGTTTCCTATTTGGGTTGTTGGACTCTCTCCAAGCCCGGCTCAAACCTGAACATATTCAAACCATGAAATAGTTTAATACTAATATGGTAAGAGTTAGAGGTCAATCGTTAGCTTTGGTTGTTGGACTCTCTCCAAGCTGGGATAATTGGTTGAATGTGTTCTAACCATATTAAAACTATTTCTAGATTAATGGGTTGACTTTAACTTGGAGTATCGACTTGTTGGACTCTCTCTAAGGTCGATGTGAAGGGAGGTGAAGTTGGGTGCTATGCATGTGATGCATACTTGTTAATGAGTTAACAACCCAATGTATGTGTGAACATTCAATTAGTTGATAGCACATTGTGATAGTTGCATATATGTGATACGCAATCGGTATATTTGATACCTACCATCGTAGCTATGAATGACTTGTTGGACTTTCTCCAAGGTTGTTCATATCTATGTTGGATATCAGCCCATTCGGAGATGGACCTATGATCTCCCGAAGTGATTTTGGGGTTTTTAAAATTCAAAAAATGAATGAGATTTATGAATGTATATTGATGCATTTTTAATCATCATTCTCATATATGCTCGTTTTATATTTCTAGGGTAATCGCTTGATCATGACGTCTTTGAATTTGCGCACTATTTTGGATTCAAACAAATTGACTGGGCCTAACTTCCTGGACTGGCTTAGAAACTTGAGAATTGTTCTCAAGGTAGAAAAGATCGCGTATGTCCTTGAAGAGCCTCTTCCCAACCGTCCTAAGGACGATGCAACTCCAGACCAATTGTTGGCCTATCAGAAACATGTGGCAGATTCTGAACTAGCAAGTTGCATCATGCTAGCCGCGATGGTACCCGAGCTGCAAAAGCAGCATGAGCATATGGATGCTAATACCATAGTCTTCTATCTTCATGAGTTGTTTGATGAGCAAGCGAAATCCGAAAGGTTCGAAGTCTCCAGGCTCCTCTTCACCTCTAAGATGCAAGAAGGTTCGTCTATAGTACAGTTTGTCTTAAAGATGAATAGGTACATCGAGCGGCTAGCCACCCTCGGGTTTGTGATGGATCATGAATTAAGTATTGACTTAATTCTGTATTGTTTTCCCAAGAGTTTCTCATAATTTGTGATGAACTATCAGATGAACAAATTAGAATCTACTATTCCTGAGCTCCTCAATATGCTGAAGACTGTGGAGCCTTCTGTGAAGCATGAGGAGAAGGCGGTTCTGTAGTTGATTCCTCGAAGAAAGGTTTTAAGAGGAAGGAAAAGGAACAGAAGAAAGGGAAAAATAAGAAGGCTAAGAAGGCAGAACCAGCACAAAAGGGCACTTGCCATCATTGTGGCAAGGAAGGCCACTAGCGAAGAAACTGCAAGATTTATCTTGAGTTCATGAAGAAGAAGAAGGCATCTGATGCCCCATCCTCTTCAGGTATCTTCGTTATTGATTATCATTCTATTTCCTTAGACACTTGGGTATTGGATACTGGGTGTGGCTCACATATATGTAATGACATACAGGGGCTAAGGAAATGAAGAAGACTCGTCAGAGGGGAGTCAAATTTGCGAGTTGGCAATGGAGCAAAGGTTGTTGCGGTCGCCATCGGAACTTATTTGCTGAAGCTCCCTAGTGGACTAGTCTTAGAATTGGACAATTACTATTTTGTTCCTTCTTTAATAAATACCATTGTTTCTATTTCCTGCTTAAATAGAAATGGTTACCATTTGACATTTAGTAACAATTGTTGTTATATAACTTTGAATGACGTACTTTATGGGATTGGAACCTTGAGCAATGGTATTTATACGTTGGACGTATCCAGTGACATTTTCAATATCGAAGCGAGCAACAAGCGTGCTCGAAAGGATAATTAATTAGACTCCTACATGTGACATTGTCGTCTTGGCTATGCAAGCAAGAAACACATGTCCGAATTACACCGATGTGGAATTTTGGAATCGTTTGAATTGGATTCATACGATACATGTGAATCATGCTTAAAAGGCAAGATGACTAAGTTATCTTTTACAGGAAAACGTGAACGAGTGGGAGAGTTGCTAGGTCTAATACATACTAATGTATATGAACCTATGTCAACTCAAGCTTTGGGAGGCTATAGCTACTTCATTACCTTCATCGATGATCACTCACGGTTTGAGTATGTGTTCTTGATGAAACACAAGTCTGAAGCTTTTGAAAGGTTCAAAGAATTCAGAAATAAAGTAGAGAAATAACATGACAAGAGTATTAAAATACTTCGATCGGATCGAGGTGGTGAATACTTAAGTCAAGAGTTTTTAGATTATCTAAGAGACAATGGTATATTATCTCAATAGACTCCGCCATATACACCACAGCATAATGGTGTATCTGAGAGGTGTAACCGGACCTTGTTGGACATGGTCAGGTCAATGATGAATCATGCAAATCTTCCCAAGTCCTTTTGGGGCTATGCACTTCAGACAACTGTTTCCTTGTTAAACAGAATGTCAACCAAAGTAGTCTCTACTACTCCATATGAGATATGGAATAGTAAGAAACCTCATGTATCTTATTTGAAGATATAGGGTTGTCCTGCTTATGTGAAGCGGACTGTATCAGACAAATTGGATGCTAAGTCTGATAAATGTCTATTTATTGGATACCCTAAGGAAACAAGGGGTTACCAATTCTATCATCCTGTGGAACAAAAGGTGTTTGTTTCAAGGCATGTTGTGTTTCTAGAGAAAGAGTTTCTCTTGCAAGAAAACAGTGGGAGTGTCGTCGAGCTTGAGGAGGCTCGAGAGACTCAAATAGACATTGATGAGATACCTGGTGAAACACAACAACCAATAAATCATAGTGATGAGCAATCGGCTGGACCTATTGAGACACCACATTTTCGTAGATCTGGTAGAACACGCAATATTCCTGAGAGATATAGTTTTCTCGTAAGTGAATCGAACGACGTGTTACTCATTGATGATGAGGAGCCTACCAATTATGAAGAAGTTCTGACAAGTTCAGAAAGGGATAAGTGGCTTAAAGTCATGAAGTCAGAAATGGATTCCATGTATGAAAATCAAGTTTGGAACTTGGTTGACCCACCTGAAGGCATAAAGCCTATAGGATGCAAGTGGGTTTTCAAAAAGAAAACCGACATGGATGGTAATGTGATTACCTATAAGGCTAGATTGGTGGCAAATGGATATCGTCAAAAGCAAGGTGTTGATTATGACGAAACCTATTCGTCTGTTGCTATGCTTAAATCCATTCGGATGCTCCTGTCCATAGCGGCTCATTATGGTTATGAGATATGACAAATGAATGTGAAAATAGCTTTCCTTAATGAAAACCTGCTCGAGGACGTGTATATGATACAGCCTGAGGGTTTTACATCGGTTGATAAAACTAAGGTATGTAAATTGCGACGGTCCATATATGGATTGAAGCAAGCATCCAAAAGCTGGAATATCCGTTTTGATGAGACAATCAAAAAGTTTGATTTCTCACAAAATCCAGACGAACCTTGTGTGTACAAGAAGGTTAGTGGGAGTGCAGTCGTGTTCCTAGTATTGTATGTCAATGGCATATTACTTATAGAAAACGATGTTTCAGTCTTACAGTCAGTTAAGATTTAGTTGTCCAAGACATTCTCCATGAAAGACCTGGGAGAAGCAACCTACATCCTCGGGATTAAGATCTATAGAGATAGATCGAAATAGTTGCTTGGTCTTTCGCAGTCTACATATATAGACCGAGTGCTAAAGAGGTTTAGCATGTCGGAATCCAAGAAAGGTTTCCTACCCATCAGGCATGGGATACATCTTTCGAAGTCTATGTGTCCGCGCACAGAAGACGAGAGGATTTGCATGAGTAAGATTCCCTATGCATCCGCAATATGATCTATCATGTATGCTATATTATGTATGAGGCCCGATGTATTGTATGTTCTGAGTGTCACGAGTAGATACCAGTCTGATCCAGAAATGGATCATTGGGCGGCTGTTAAGACGATCCTTAAGTATTTAAGAAGAACTAAGGATGTATTCCTAATATATGGAGAAGGGGACATGGTGATACACAGGTATACAGATGCCAGCTTCCAGACAGACAAGGATGATTCCAGGTCTCGGTCTGATACGTGTTCACCTTGAATGGGGGCGCAGTGAGTTGGAAAAGTTCCAAACAAGACACTGTAGCGGATTCTACCACTGAGGCTAAATACATTGCAGCTTCGGAAGCAGCAAAGGAAGCGGTTTGAATCAAGAAGTTCATTTATGAACTTGGTGTGGTTCCAGCCATTATTGAAGCAATACCAGTCTACTGCGACAACAATGGAGCAATTGCACAGGTGAAAGAGCCAATGTCTCATCAACGATTCAAACATGTGCTTCGCCGCTATCATTTGATCAGAGAGATCATTAGTAGGAAGGAAATACAAATCGAGAAAATCCTCACTGAAAGGAACTTAGCGGATCCTTTGACTAATGCATTACCTCAAAGTAAGTTTGAGGGTCATGTTAGAGCTTATGGTATTGGATACCGTAGAGATTGACATTAGGCCAAGTGGAGTTTGTTAGTAATATATGAGAGATGTCTTAAGGCAATCGCCTTATGTTTGAACCATTTATATGATAAATAAAGATTCACTATTTGAGTATACATATTTTCATGTATTTGATTATATCTTAAACTTATTTACTGAATGTCCACGATACGATTCACAGCATGAGAGAATTTTTGATTGAATCACAACTAGTGAGTATCTCTACATGTGTAATTGTGATGTATCGGAATTATCCCTAGTCGATGAATTGATGGATTTGGACACCATCAATTCTGTCGAAACTAGTACGAGGTATACTCCTTGGTGTATCCAAGCAGCTGATTCTCACTGGCTGGAGACATTGTGATGTCCGGAGTTAATCGTGGATGATAGTTATGGTAACTAGTTCATTGGAGTGATCAGCCGAAAGACTTCATATGGTTCTCTGATATATAGATATGTCAATAAAGTTCTTACTGCAGCTTAAGTGCGATGTTCCTTTGACTTGTGGTATTCAAGTCATCTTGATCATGAAGACTTATGCTTTGACATCTTAAGCAAGCATCTCTGAGGAGATGTGGACCCGGGATGATTGGGTATAAGTCGAAGTGATCGAAGGTGTTTGAATAGCCTATAAAGGATTCACCACTCCTTGCGAGGATATGTATACCCATGGTCTCTCGTCGGATTGTTACTAAAGTCTTTGGCTAAAGCATTACATGTTTAGAGTAAGGTACTCATGGATATATGTGCAGTAACTAGAATTCGTAGGACGAGGAAATGATACTTGGGCTAGGTGTGACGTAGTCAACCTAGTGGGGACTAACACTATAGATCATGTCCTGAACCAAGTGGGTATAAGATGAGTGAAAGGAATGGGGCACGATTCATTGTAGCTGCTGAAGGGTTTCAGAAATAGTTATGGATCAACCATTGATCTTTTCGGTTAATTAGGGATCATGATGTACTACTAGGTGCCACTCATGATCGTTTTATAATTAATGGTTAATTATAAACGACCAACATAAACCGAGAACCTATTTGGTCACACGCACAACGTGTTAAATACTGAAGATTTAAAATATTAAATTAAATGGCCAGAAATTAAGAAAAATAATCCTGGAAATTTTTTGAGATTTTTAGGAAATTTTAGGAATTTTTTCGAAATTTTTCTGGAATTAAAAGGGGCTTGTACGAAATAATTACGGAGATAGGGAAAACAGGCTTTTAAAGGGCCTGTTTAGTCTAGGTTTTCTATTTTCTAATTTCCGAATTTCTTTTTCCTCTCAGTTTTCTCACGCCGCTCGACGGTTTCCCCCTGCCGTGAGTTTTTCCCAGCCTCTCCTCTTCTTTTCTTCCCCGCCAAAGCCACCTCTTCTTCTCCGTGCCAACCCCACTGCGCCTTCTCGCCTCGGACCGCCACGAGGCGCACCCCTCTTCCTCCGCATAGCGCCGACGCCACCTTCACTCGTGGTTCTTGCCCGAGCAACACTCGGCGACGACCGATCCGCGCTTAGGTCTTGCGATTGGCCATCCCTCCGACGGCAGTCTTGCGCCGCCGCGCCTGCTGCCGCTGCCGCGCTGGCCTGCTCGCCCACGAGCACAACCCCGTCAAGAACGCCCTTTGTGCGCTTGCCGTCCAAAGTCGCGCGCGCCGGCCTCCTCGGCCACAGGCGATGCCTTCTTCCCCGATTCTCCTCTTTACTCGCCCACCTCGCCGACTATTCTCCATCGCCCAAGCCCCCACACGCGACGGCCAGGTCACTGGCCACACTGCTGCCAACAACCGCCGTCGTGCCTTCCGCCGACCAGCCCTCGGCGTGCTCGCCGACTCCTCTGCCATAGGACCGCCCGAGCCTCCTTTTTCCCCTTCGCTGTGATTTCTGGCCGGAGGTCGCCGGAGCAGGTAAGAGATGACCCTTTTTCCTATTTCGGATGATCTGAGTTAGGGATTTTGTTCGGCTGATTGTGTATCGGTGTGAGTGGGCTGTGAGGGTCGATTAGGGGGCTGTAAAATTGGGAGGTTTGGGTGTTAAAGTTGATTTCGATATTCCAATAGGGAGTTATTGGCCGGTTGTGAAGGAGGAGGTGGGTATAGGAGGTGTTTCCGGTTGTTCATAGGTTGTAAAAGGTTGTGGACCAGATTTATGGTCGATTTGGGCTGATTATGGTGTTTGAGGCGGCTGTGATTGGAGTTTGTTGTGGGTTGAGAGGGCTATACGAGTCCATTTGGGTGATGTCGGTTGTGCAGGTTTGTGCAAGATTTAGGCTCGATTTGGGGAAAGGATTGGTTGTCGACGGGATTCTAGGGTCGGTAAACATGATTTGATTGTGTTATTCAGTTAATTGTAATTGTTCAGTGAAGATTAGATTGTTGATTGATTTCGGATAAATTTTGATCTGTGGGATGGATCTATTTGGGTTGAGATTGATTTTTTTGAGGTGCAACCAAAGATTATATCATTGTAATACTATGATGATTGTTGCCATTATCGATAATATTTTTATATGATGAGTATTGATCATGGTGAGATAATTGCAAGGATATGTTCTTGGATTGAAGAGTTAATCACAATTTTTGACCTAGGGGTTGGGGATACATAGTAGTAATTTAGCACGTTGTCGTGTGCTTGAATTTGATGGATTTACTTTGGATTAATTGGTTATGGAAGGAATCGATTAAGTATTCGATTTGTTGGTGGATTTCATTTTATGCTTAACAATAGTTATGCATTATGCAGGTTTCGGGCACGAGGCAGGTTCACGGTCGTGACGATCTGGTTCTTTTTGCGGACATTTTATCAGACGGATATTTTGACTTATCTTTTAGATATAGTCAAGTTGATATGCTAGTTAGGATAGCTTGCAATAATATTCATGTTTATATGGCTAGTATGTTTGTGCCTACTTGATACATGCATTTGATAGGATATGATTATATCTTCCCTATTTTACTTGGATCATAGTTACTTGGATTTTGGATATGTACATATTGATTATGCATATTATTCGGATAGGTATATTTGGTTGGATTTACATGCTTTAGTATCATGCACCATCTTACATGATTGCATGTTGGCTGGACGGGGTTCCATTATTGTTGAGCCCGCAGCCAGTTACATGGCCTGCACACACTGCCACTCATGGGTTAGTGGTACATCAGGAGGGTGTGTGCAGTTGCTCTGTCAGGCTCCGCTGGTCCGCTCATGGGTAGCAATGAGGCAGCGTGGTAGCGGGCAGGAATCCCTCCTCTGGTCTATGACATCGGGAGATGAGAGCTTAGCTCCCCCACTTTGTTTGGGGCAGGAGGATAGGTGTACTCCGACAGCATCCTGTCCACTCGGTCACTCAGGAGTAGTGATGGCAGAGTGCACAGTTATCATAGCCCTACCCACTCGGCTTCACCATCGCGTGTGAGGCGGTTGACTGGCGTCAGGGGTGACCATGTCATTTGCACGATATGCATTTTGCATGGATAACATTTGTATTGTGTTTGCTGCATTTTTATTGCTGCCTTGGATGTGCATTTGATTGTCATGCATACAGGATACATATTTATATATATGGTGAGGACTTTATTACTTCTAGTCAGGCACATGCTCTATGTCGAGTAGGAGGTTGGTGAGTCTGATTCTTTTGCATTTATTTCTTGCTTACCCTATATGTGAGACTGTACTGACATGATTTTTATTGTTAGCTATATCTTACTTGCATATCGACTATATCCGCTGAGTTCTTTGAACTTATCCCGTTGATTTATATCTATTTCAGGATGAAGTTGTCAGGAGAGTCCAGCTGCCAAACCCCCTCATCGTGGAAGTTTATTTGGTTATTTGGTTTATGGTTTTGGATATCTTGATTAGAAGATATATATTTAGGACTGGAATTTGATTTATGTATTCGTGGATTTTTGGTATCCTTGTGGACCTCTATTCGGAGTTTTGTTCTGGATTAGATTTCGGTTGAGTATTCCTGCCCAGATGGCAGAAGGGGTAGGTTTAGATGTGATAGACTGTTTATTTATTTACTTGGATTGAAGGCCTGAGGCCTAATTATTATCTGCATGTGTTGTTTGGACTTCGATCGCATTGACCGATGTATAGTGGTCGTGTAGGCCTTGTATGAAAATTGGTATTGTCACCCGTATAGGGGAGATGCTGTTGGATTTTTGTCTGACGGGGACTCTATCGGGGCGTGACAATTTATTTGGTATCAGAGCCAGGTTTACGAGTTCCTAGGGGTTTTTGGATTTTTCGGAGTTCACCACGTTTGGTAGGTTTTGTGAGGTAATCTGGAAATTTTGGATTGGTATGGATTTCCGATGATTTTTATGTTTCGGAAATTCGAGGATTTTTGACGAGGTTAATATGGGGTTTTGGCGGCGACGGGACCTCTCCTGGCGGCGAAATAGGTATGCTGAAAATTTTATATATTTTTACTTCTAGTAACATCTGTTCTAGTAACATCTGTAATAATTTAAAAGATATGAGACGAGGTGAGTGTGTCACGCCCCGAAGGAGACCCCGCCAGACGAAAATCCGGCAGCATCTCCCCTGTACGGGTGACAATCTCAATTTACATACAAGGCCTACACGGCCACTATACATCGGTCAACACGACCGGAATCCAAACTCACACGCAATTATATAATTTGGCCTCAGGCCATCAACCAAAATAAATGATAAACAGTCTACCATAAATCAACTTACCCCTTCTGCCATCTGGGCAGGAATACTCAACCAAAATCAAATCCAGAACAAACTCCGAATAGAGGTCCATAAGGACACCAAAAATCCAAATACAAAAATCAATCTCCAAACCTATACATATCCTCTAACCAAAATATCCAAACCATAAAGCAAATATCCAAAAATAAAACATCTCTGACAGGTAGAATTAAAGTAATTGCACTCTCTGATAACCGTCACGAAATAAATAAATATCAAGCAGGTGAGTTGAAGAATTTCTGCTATAAGTAGATATGCAAAGTAAGATATAGCTAACAATAAAAATATCATGCCGATGCAGTCTCAATAAATAGGGTATGCAAGCAAGAAATACAAATGATCAGATTTTACCAATCTCCTACCCTGATATAGGAGCATGTGCCTGACTAGAAGTAATAGAGTCATGACCATATATAAACATGTATCCTGTATGCATGACAATCATATGCACATCCAAGGCATCAATACAATAATGCAGCAAACACAATACAAAATGCAATCATGCAAAATGCATGCCGTACTAATGACATGTGTCACCCCGACGCTACCACCACACGCAATGGTGAAGCCGAGTGGGTAGGGCTATGACAACTGCACTCGCCATCATCGCTTCCCGAGTGACCGAGTGGATAGGATGTCACGAGTACACCTATCCTCCCGCCTAAACATAGTGGGGGAGCTAAGCTCTCATCTCCCGGTGTCATAGACCAGAGGAGGGATCCCTGCCCGCTACCACGCTACCTCATCGCTACCCATGAGCGGACCAGCGGAGCCTGACAGAGCAACTGCACACACCCTCCTGATGTACCACTAACCCATGAGTGGCAGGGTGTGCAGGTCATGTAACTAGTCATGCGCTCAACAATAATGGAACCCCGTCCAGCTAGCATGCAATCATGCAAAAATGGTGCATGATACTAAAGCATGTAAATCCTACTCAAAATACCTATCCGAATAATATGTACAATCAATACGTACATATCCATAATCCAAATAACTATGATCCAAGTCAAACAGGGAAATATAATCATATCCTATCACATGCATGTATCTAGTAGGCACCAAAAGTATACCAGGCATATAAACATGAAAAAGTTATTGTAAGCTATCCTACTAGCATATCAATTTGACTTAATCTAAAAGTTAAGTCAAAATACCCGCCTGAATATATATATATCCGCAAAAAGAACCAAATCGTCACGACTGGGGACCTGCCTCGTGACCGAAACCTGCATACAACTAAGTCTCGAGTAGGAGGGTCGGACCTTACCTAGATACCAAGATCATCGACGACACTGAGTAAGCTCGCGGCGGGGGTCCTACGGCTGCAGACACAAAGGAGACAGCACTCTGTGCTCGTGGTCGACAAGCACGCAGGGGGGTCGAGGATGCTCGAGGGGGGTCCTGTGGCCACGACGGCCGGCGCGCGCGAGAAGAAGCGAAGGCGAGCACTGCCGGTGAACAGCGGCGACGCCTGGCGTCGGACGGCCATGCAGGTGGCGGCCCTTCGTCGGCGGTGAAGAGCTCGTGCAAGGAACCTGCCGACGGCGGAGAGAACACACGCAGAGAGGGGCGAAGGTGGCGACAGACGACTCGCGGCGATCCTTCAGCCGCGGCGGCCGGCGCGCATCGGTTGTCGGCGAAGCGGAGATCGTCGACGGAGAAAAGGGCACTGGCGGAGAAGCAAAGGAGGGCGTTAGGGATCGGCGCCACGAGGAAGAGAAGGCTCGCGAAAAAGGGAAACTGCCGAGGGGAATTGTTGCGGCGCGGCGAGGAAAAGAAAATAGAAAAATAAAAACTTAGGGTTTCCGGTTTAGGTTAATACCCCTTAAATAAAGCCTATCTATTTTATCCCCGTAAAAATCTCGTACAGAGTCCGTTTAAATCCAGAAAAATTCCAGAAAAATTCCTAAAATTCCCTAAAAATCCCGAGATATTTCCAGGATTATTTCCTTAATTATTTGGGCCATTTAATTTAGGGTTTTAAATCACCGTATTTAACATTCTCCCCCACTAATTAAAATTTGGTCCCCAAATTTTCTACTCGTATATTAGTACGAGATGTTCCAACAACCATCTCAAGCATCTGGAGACAAGTCACACCTCAAGTGACTAAGTGGGGTTACTGATATCCCTTAACATCAAATCACACTTGCTTCTAGCAGCCCTTCCAAAGTATGAATAGTATTTTCATATCGACCACTTATCATAAGTATCTATCTGTACCCGAGTGGAGCTCTATATCCGTGACCTGTTAAAGACTTTACCATAATCCTAAGGTAAATCCTGAATCGCTATCACATACGATACTCAAAGATCCTCCATGAACTGGAAATCGCCATAATATAACCTATCCAGCGATCCAACAAACTCATCGTATGGATCGAATGAAAATGAGCGGACTTAGCTAATCATACTAAGTCCTTTCCGAATTCCACATAATCTCCCAACACTGTCCATCATACTAGGCTCCCACTTCTCTCTTGGTACAGAACCTTGCTGATTATTTATATACCACCTTTACCAGACTTCCAAATCAACTATATTCCGCATGTCGTTCCTCCACAGAGAACGTTTCAATACTTACTATTTTCCGGATACAATCTTAAACATCGGCAACATATACAACCTATTGCAATCTACTAGCAATATTTCTCAAAATATCATGATAAAGCCTCATGGCTCTCGGGGTAATGCAAAAGGCACTACTCACGGGCAACGACATGTTACCACGACCGGGACTCGTAGCCAGTCAAAATGTCATGTAGCTATCTAGCCACCTACTACATACAAATTCCAATATCACTAATTCCGAACCGGTAGAGCAAAAGTACAACTCTATTGTAGATGCTCTCTATCATCACAACAGGAATCTATCTGTTGTTCCCGAATCAATAGTAACTCTTCCTAAATTCAAATGCAACTACACAGTAGCTAGCTTAAACCTCATAAGCATATCTGCTCCTCACCTCTACAAAACAACACAACAACTCCTACTAGGTCCACGTCATATATATATATGACAACCCATCTCGTAGTTCCTCATTTGACGTAAACATGGGATACGTCTTGATCAACTACATCAGAAATGTTCTATTCTCTGAAACATTGCATCCACATACAATACCCTTCCTTCCACCCGAGAATGATCAAACAACTCTGGTGTAAAAGTCAACCATCGTCTGAGCCCTGAAACTATGTTCACAAGCTTCAGACCAAATAAATTCCAACACCTTCCTGATCCAACCAGTAACGATGTAATACTGCTAGAGTATCCTATCCATATCTATGGTAATGATCAAATCAATACCAGAAAACCATCATCTACGGTGGCCGAGTGCTCAACTCCAACTGTCACCATCATAAATGATCCAATCGTGTCCAGAATACACGATTTCCTAAATACCTGGACGACTAAGTTGTCATAAGTCAAACAAGATAAACAAACCTCTGATACCAAATAAATTGTTATCACTATACACCTGCATCCTCTTTACTCTAGGCTGATGATATATCAATCATCCCTATAACTTTGATAATTGTATGACACCCTGTCACTACAATATCAACACACCAATCATAAATCAATCCTAGAGTATACACAGGTGTCCTAAAGCTAATCTAATTAGATCCTCAATCCACCATGAAGGATATTCATTTCCTTCTACCACTACTGCATTCCATCATCAATAATTGATGTATAACCTCAAAGGTTCATATCTCTTTGAACAACAAGTTCCAGAGCTTCTCAAGAAATAAAATACTGGGACAACAAATATCCCATCCAATACCTCCTTTAATTGGAACTTAGATTCTTCCAATTCCCATAGTGTTAAGCAACACTGATACCAACTAAATTATCCCCTGAAAAATCATCATTCTAACAAATACCTCTTGGCATCATCAACCTTGCCAATTCTGAAAGACCGATCGATGACGGTATCTAAGCAACTCGATTGGCTTACAGCCAATTGAATGACATTGCCTTGAGTACATCACGAGCTTTAACAACCTTGTGCGCTTTACACTAGCCCTCAGCCAACACACCGTAAGTAAAAATATTAGCTCGTAAAAAAATAACATTACCTCAGTACCAAATAAATTATCTCACAGTAGGGGATCTTCGATATCGAAACTATTTTCGAAATCCCTCCGATCGCCTACTCTACTTGCCTATACAGCGGCAAGCCTAGAAGTTCCTCCAACACTACATCTGATTACTCTCGAATTATACAGGCATCCGAGAGACCTTATACCATCATGTCACAAGCATAACCTTCAAGTAATATCCAGATATTCACATCATATCAACCAAGTCAACTATAAAACAATTAAGTCAACTCTCCCACCATAATATAATATTTCCATCAATCAACCTCTAAACATCCAAAAATCATTTTCATACCCCTGTGATAATCATCACAGTAATCATCTCAACATCTCACCTATCAGTGGAAACACTATTAATCCACATGATCCAAATATAAAAAATCCTTTTAATCCTATCAGTGCATGTTTTAACCACAGATATCTGTAAACACCTGTATCTCTCAATATATCATCAAGTAAGGTAAACTATAGTAATACCTCAATGATCAATCCTTCAATCATCTGATACCAACCTCAATGATCAATCCTTCAACCATCTACAACTCCTTTCGAGTAAAGATGTAAACTCATCCAACTTCTGCTCTTAATGGATTCCCTATTTCACAGTGATCTAGAAAAAGAATTCGATAACTGTATGAATCTAGGTGTATACACCTCTTCCTATCATTTTCTTCAAGAACCATACAACCAGCCTCATATCTCCACAAGTGCACAAACCACTTCTGATAGCGACATATATCTAAGGAGAAAACTTAAATCCATATTCCTGTTTTCCACAGGGAAATGAGGTATTTCATCAATTTTTCATTCCCGGGACAGAGCCTTGATCACCACCAAAATAAATTAAAATTCCAACTAATCCCTCAATCACTCAAGAGATTGTAAACTTTCATCATCAACATCAAATTACCACCTCTAGTAACAGACATAATCAATATCAAACAACAACTTGGAAACGAAATAATTCCACGTGAATTTAGCTAAAAGAGCCCTTTCACGACTTCTACCGTTGTCTTATCCGAAGTGTAGGTTATTATCACATAGATTGACTACACCATTCCTTTAAGACACTTGCTGCCTTGTCATTTTCATAAATATAACTCACCCTAATGCCTCCCGATAGGAACTGATGGAATATCCAACTATCCTAATCCAAATGTAAGCCAATAAATTATGAGTGATCGCAAACAACTCATTCACTAACTTGAGCCGTTAAGTGGGGGTAAACTCTATAGTGAACTCCATTAACAATTGATCACTCAACTTAAGCTTCAAGAATTCCTCAACAATGAGTCATACAAAATAACCTGGAGAAATACCGTCTCTCGAAAACATCCTGAACCCGTGATCCCGTAATGGGTTATTTCCTCAAATAAATTTCTTCCACTTATTCCACCAAGTAACAACTTGATCATTGCAATAGTAAGAAACTATCTCCACTCCTATATAAATTACCAGTTAGGTACTTATCAGTACCTTCAATGTTATCAATCTAAGGCTCAAGCCGCTCAAGAATCAAAATCCCTATGGAACTTCGTAACTTAAACCTCCAATGTCTGCATCAACAATAGTATACAGTCCTTGTCCAATACCCCGCAGGGTAATTATCTGCCTAGCATAATCAGTGAAAATCCCTAACACTGTAGTCCTTGATTTCCACAACAAATATGACGACTTGATCCCTGCATTCTGACTCGGTATCAGTCAGCCCTCAAAGAAAATTTACCTTTTCGACACGGGTTCAAGACTCACAAACTGAACAAGTCATTTGTGGTCAACTCCATCCACGATTACGAATAGTGACCAATACACTAAATGTTATTTCCGGTTATCCACTAAACACATAGCCAAATCTAACCTGGAGTATAAACACTACGGCAACTCCGGCTGGTCACCTTGGTGGGCGACCCCTACTACGAGTCTGCACATGTGTCAAAACTCAATAGACCCTTTCTGACAACTCCATAACCAAAGATCTCACTGTCCTCTTGCGTGGTTACCCTGCACCACGTCTCGGTGCAGGTGCATGCCCACCTCGTCTCATATCTGTTAAATTATTACAGATGCTACTAGAACAGATGTTACTAGAAGTAAAAATATATAAAAATTTTCATCATACCTATTTTGCATAGAGAGGTCTCACGCCAAATCCCCATATTGACCTCTATAAATCCTCGAATTTCCAAATATAAAAATCGCTCTGAATCCATACCAATCCAAAATTTTCCAAATTGCCTCGTAAAACCCGCCAAACGTGGCGAACTCCGAAAAATCCAAAACCCTAGGAACTCAAAACCTAGCGCTCGATACTAAATAAATTGTCACGCTCGAAGGAGACCCCGCTGCTAAAATCCGGCAAGATCTCCTGACGGGTGACAATCTCAATTTACATACAAGGCCTACACGGCCACTATACATCGGTCAACACGACCGGAATCCAAACTCACACGCAATTATATAATTTGGCCTCAGGCCATCAACCAAAATAAATGATAAACAGTCTACCATAAATCAACTTACCCCTTCTGCCATCTGGGCAGGAATACTCAACCAAAATCAAATCCAGAACAAACTCCGAATAGAGGTCCATAAGGACACCAAAAATCCAAATACAAAAATCAATCTCCAAACCTATACATATCCTCTAACCAAAATATCCAAACCATAAAGCAAATATCCAAAAATAAAACATCTAAAATGCACTCTCTGATGCCTTCATCAAAGAAATAAATAAATATCAACGGGGTGAGTTCAAAGAACTCTGCGGGTATAGTAGATATGCAAAGTAAGATATAGCTAACAATAAAAATATCATGCCAGTACAGTCTCACATAAATAGGGTATGCAAGCAAGAAATACAAAATGATCAGATTACTCAATCTCCTACTCGATATAGGAGCATGTGCCTGACTAGAAGTAATAGAGTCCTGACCATATATAAACATGTATCCTGTATGCATGACAATCATATGCACATCCAAGGCATCAATACAATAATGCAGCAAACACAATACAAAATGCAATCAGTGCAAAATGCATGCCGTGCCAATGACATGGTCACCCCTGACGCCAGTCAGCCGCCTCACACGCAATGGTGAAGCCGAGTGGGTAGGGCTATGACAACTGTGCACTCTGCCATCACTGCTCCTGAGTGACCGAGTGGACAGGATGCTGTCGGAGTACACCTATCCTCCTGCCCCAAACATAGTGGGGGAGCTAAGCTCTCATCTCCCGGTGTCATAGACGGAGGAGGGATCCTCGCCGCTACCACGCATCTGCCTCGCTACCCATGAGCGGACGGCGAGCCTGACAGAGCAACTGCACACACCCTCCTGATGTACCACTAACCCATGAGTGGCAGTGTGTGCAGGCCATGTAACTAGCTGCGGGCTCAACAATAATGGAACCCCGTCCAGCTAGCATGCAATCATGCAAAAATGGTGCATGATACTAAAGCATGTAAATCCTACTCAAAATACCTATCCGAATAATATGTACAATCAATACGTACATATCCATAATCCAAATAACTATGATCCAAGTCAAACAGGGAAATATAATCATATCCTATCACATGCATGTATCTAGTAGGCACCAAAAGTATACCAGGCATATAAACATGAAAAAGTTATTGTAAGCTATCCTACTAGCATATCAATTTGACTTAATTTAAAAGTTAAGTCAAAATACCCGCCTGAATATATATATATCCGCAAAAAGAACCAAATCGTCACGACTGGGGACCTGCCTCGTGACCGAAACCTGCATATAGCATAACTATAGTCAAGCACAAAAATACAATTCACCGACAAATCGAATAATTAATCGATTTCCTTCATTACCCTATTAACCCAAACCAAATTTCCAATCCTTGTCCACAAATATCCATACAATTAATTTAGCCCAATTAATTCCAAATCAATTAACCTGATTCATCACTTACAAAAATATCCTCAAGATCAAACAATATCACCCAACTCCTCTGTTCGTCAACCCTAACTATATTGCCCAAATTACATACTGACCTTGCTCGACCCCAACATCTACCAATAACAAAAGAGGAAAAGAAACCTTACCAACCGTGGAAACCTCACCGACAGAAATCCCCAATTTTTTTTGACTTCACGAAACCAAATTCGCCCAAAATCAATAGATCGTGAAATGAGACAAGAAAAACTAAGTCTCGAGTAGGAGGGTCGGACCTTACCTAGATACCAAGATCACCGACGATTTCGAGTAAGCTCAGGCGGGGTCCTACTACTGCAGACACAAAGGAGACTGAAAGACTGTGCTCGTGGCCGACAAGCGCGCAGGGGGGTCGAGGATGCTCGAGGGGGTCCTGTGGCCACGACGGCCGGCGCGAGAAGAAGCGGCGAGCAACTGCCGGTGAAGCGGCGGCGGCGCCTCGGCGTCGGGCGGCGGTGGCAGCGGCCTTCGTCAGCGGTGAAGAGCTCGTGCAGGAACCTGCCGGGCATGAGAACACACGCGAGAGGAGGGGCGTCGGCGAAGATGACGACTGCGGCGATCCTTCACATGCGGCCGGCTGCAGATCGGTTGTCGGCGAAGCGAAGATCGTCGACGGAGAAAAGGGCACTGGCGAAGAAGCAAAGGAGGGCGTTAGGGATCGGCGCCACGAGGAAGAGAAGGCTCGCGAAAAAGGGAAACTGCCGAGGGGAATTGTTGCGGCGCGGCGAGGAAAAGAAAATAGAAAAATAAAAACTTAGGGTTTCCGGTTTAGGTTAATACCCCTTAAATAAAGCCTATCTATTTTATCCCCGTAAAAATCTCGTACAGAGTCCGTTTAAATCCATAAAAATTCCAGAAAAATTCCTAAAATTCCCTAAAAATCCCGAGATATTTCCAGGATTATTTCCTTAATTATTTGGGCCATTTAATTTAGGGTTTTAAATCACCGTATTTAACAGAGTGCGCTCATGCACCGAGACGTGGTGCAGGGTAACTACGCAAGAGGACAGTGAGATCTCTGGCTATGGAGTTGCCAGAAGGGTCTATGGAGTTATGACTCATGTGCAGACTCGTAGTAGGAGTCGCCCACCAAGGTGACCAGCCGGAGTTACTGTAGTGTTTATACTCCTGGTTAGATTGGCTATGAGTTTAGTGGGTAACAGGAAATAACATTTAGTGTGTTGGTCACTATTCAAAATCATAGATGGAGTTGACCACAAATGATCTGTTCAGTTTGTGAGTCTTGAACCTGTGTCGAAAAGGTGAATTTCCTTTGAGAGCTGACTGATACCGAGTCAGAAAGCAGGGGTCAAGTCGTCACATTTGTTGTGGAAATCAAGGATTACAGTGTTAGGGATTTTCACTAATTATGCTAGTCAGATTATTACCTTGTGGGGTAATGGACAAGGAAGGTATATTATTGTTGAAGCAGACAATGGAGGTATAAGTTACGAAGTTCCATAGGGATTTTGATCATTGAGCGGCTTGAGCCTTAGATTGATAACATTGAAGGTACTGTTAAGTACCTAACTTGTATTTATATACGGAGAGTCGAGTTAGTTTCTTACTATGGCAATGATCAAGTTGTTACTTGGTGGAATATGTAGAAGAAATTTATTTGGGAAAATAAACTATTACGGGATCACGGGTTCAGGATGTTTTCGAGAGACAGAATTTCCCTATGTTATTTTGTATGACTCATTGTTGAGGAATTCTTGAGTCTTAAGTTGAGTGATCAATTGTTAATGGAGTTCACTATAGAGTTTACCCCCACTTAATGGCTCAAGTTAGTGATTGAGTTGTCTTCGATCACCTACGATTTATTGGCTTACATTTGGATTAGGATAGTTGGATCTTCCATCAGTTCCTATCGGGAGGCATTAGGGTAAGTCATATTTATGAAAAGGACATTGCAGCAAGTGTCTCCAGATAATAGTGTAGTCAACCTAGTGATAATGACCTACACTTCAGATAAGGCAACCGTAGAAGTCGTGAACGTGCTCTTCTAGCGGGATTCACGTGAAATTATTTCATTCCCATGTTGTTGCTCGATATTGATCATGTCTGTTGCTAGATGGTAACTTGATGTTGTTGATGGAAGTTTACAACCTCTTGAGTGATAGAGGGTTTAGTTGGAATTTTAGTTTATTTTTGGTGGTGATCATGACTCTGTCCTGGAAATGAAAGATTGATGAAACACTTCATTTCCCAGTGGAAAATAGGAATATGGATTAAAGCTTTCTCCTTAAATTTATGTGGCTATCAGAAGTGGTTTGTGCACTTGTGGAGATATGAGGCTGGTTGTATGGTTCTTGAAGATAATGATAGGAAGAGGTGTATACACCTAAATTCATACAGTTACCGAATTCTTATTCTAGGTCACTGTGAAATAGGGAATCCGTTAAGAGCAGAACTTGGATGAGTTTGCATCTTTACTCGAAAGGAATAGTAGATGGTTGAAGGATTGATCATTGAGGTATTACTATAGTTTACCTTACTTGATGATATATTGAGAGGTACAGGTGTTTACAGATATCTGTGGTTAAAACATGTACAGATAGGATTAAAAGGATTTCTATATTTGAATCATGTGGATTAATAGTATTTCCATCGACAGGTGAGATGTTGAGATGATTTCTGTGATGATTATCAGAGGGGTATGAAAATGATTTTTGATGTTTAGAGGTTGATTGTTGGAGATGTTATATTATGGTGGGAGAGTTGACTTAGTTGAGTTATAGTTAACTTGGTTGATATGATGTGGATATCTGGATATTAATTTGGAGGTTATGATTGTGATACGATGGTATAATGAGGGTCTCTCAGATGCTGGTATAATTCGAGAGTAATCAGATGTAGTGTCGGATGAACTTCTAGGCTTGCCGCTATATAGGCAAGTAGAGTAGGCGATCGGAGTGATTTCGGAAATAGTTTCGATATCGAAGATCCCCTACTAGGTGATAGTTTGTTTGGTACTGAGGTAATGATATTTTACGAGCCTAATATTTTTACTTATGGTACGTTAGCTGAGGGCTAGTGTAAAATGCACAAGGTTGTTGAAGCTCGTGATATACTCAAGGCAATATCATTCAAATGGCTGTGCGCCAAATCGAGTTGCTTAAATACTGTCAGCGATCGATCTTTCAAAGTTGGCAAGGTTGATGATGCCGAGAGGTGTTTGTTAGAATGATGATTTTTCCAGGGGATAATTTAGTTGGTATCAGTGTTGCTTAACACTATGGGAATTGGAAGAATCTAAGTTCCAATTATAGGAGGTGTTGGATCGAATATTTATTTGTCCCAGTATTTTATTTCTTGAGAAGCTCTGGAACTCATTGTTCAAAGAGAGATGGACCTTTGAGGTTATACATCGATTAGTGGTAGAAGGAAATGAATATCCTTCATGGTGGATTGAGGATCTATTTAGATCAGCTATAGGATACCTGTGTATACTCTAGGATTGATTTATGATTGGTGTGTTAATATTGTAGTGACAGAGTGTCATACAATTATCAAAGTCGTAGGGATAATTGAGATATCATCAGCCTAGAGTAAAGAGGATGCAGGTGTGTAGCGATGGCAATCTCATACTTGATATGAATTGCATGAGGTTTGATTATCTTGTTAGACTATTGACGACTTTGTCGTCCAGGGATTTAGGAAATCGTGTATTTTGGACACGATTGGATCATTTGTGATGGTGGCAGTTGGAGTTGAGCACTCGGCCACCGTAGATGATGGTTTTCTGGTATTGATTTGATTATTACCATAGATATGGATAGGATTCTCTAGTGGTTCTACACCGCTGATTGGTGATGGAATTTACTTGGTTTGAAGCTTGTGAAACTAGTTTCAAGGCTCAGACGATGGTTGACTTTTACACAGTATTGTTTGATCATTCTCGGGTGGAAGGAAGGGTGTTGTATGCGGATGCAATGTTTCAGAGAATGGAGTGTTTCTGATGTAGTTGATCAAGACGTATCTCATGTTTACGTAAAATGAGGAACTACGAGATGGGTTGTCATATATATGACGTGGATGTAGCGGTGTTATGTTGTTTTGTATAGGGAGGAGTCGGAATGCTCATGGGGTTTTATCTAGCCACTGGGTAGCTGCACAGAGTTGTTAGAACACGGATAGTTGCAACTAGAGAGATCGGTCATAATAGTCTCCCAGTCACCTCCCGTTTTTGTGCGATAGAGTGGTTTTTTGAAAGTAGGTTTCTCTTGTGAGGAAATATTTCTTCGTCTCCGAGAAGAATGATGGGTTATATAGTAGCATTCGAATTTAGGAAGAGTTACTATTGATTCAGGAACAACAGATAGATTCCTGTTGGGATAATAGAGAGCATCTACCATAGAGTTGTACTCTTACTCTACCCATTCGGAGTAAGTGGTAGTTACATTCGGTTGTTGTCTGTAGCTAGTTAGCGACCTGACATTTTGACTGGCTACGAGTGTCGGTCGTGGTAGCATGTCGTTGCCTGCAGATAGTGCCTTTTGTATTACCTCGAGAGCCACGAGGCTTTATCATGATATTTTGATAAGTATTGCTGGTAGATTGCGGAAGGTTGTATATGTTGTAGATGTATTCGGATTATATCCGGGAAATCGTAAGTATGGAAACGTTCTTCATGGTGGAACGACATGCGGAACATAGTTGATTTGGTGGTCAGGTGTTCGGTGTGTCACCTAGTAAAGGTGGTATATAAATAATCAGCAAGGTTCTGTACCGATATGGATGTGGGAGCCTAGTATTATGGACATTGTTGGAAGATTATTAGAATTCGGAAAGGACTTAGTATGATTAGCTAAGTCCGCTCATTTTCGTCCGATCCATACGATGAGTTTGTTGGATCGCTGGATAGGTTATGCTGTGGCGATTTCCAGTTCATGGAGTATCTTTGAGTATCGTATGCGATAGCAATTCAGGATTTACCTTAGGATTATGGTAAAGTCATTAACAGGTCACGGATATAGAGCTCCACTCGGGTACAGTTAGGTACTTATTATAGGTGGTCGAAATGAAGATACTATTCATACTTTGGAAGGGCTGCTAGAAGTAGGTGTGATTTGATTTTAAGGGATATCAGTAACCCCACTTAGTCACTTGAGGTGTGACTTGTCACCAGATGCTTGAAATGGTTGTTGGGACATCTCGTACTAATATACGAGTAGGAAATTTGGGGACCAAATTTTTATTAGTGGGGGAGAATGTTAAATACTGAAGATTCAAAATATTAAATTAAATGGCCAAAAATTAAGAAAAATAATCCTGAAATTTTTTTGAGATTTTTAGGAAATTTTAGGAATTTTTCTGGAATTAAAAGGGGCTTGTACGAAATAATTATGGAGATAGGGAAAACAGGCTTTTAAAGGGCCTATTTAGTCTAGGTTTTCTATTTTCTAATTTCTTTTTCCTCTCGGTTTTCTCACGCCGCTCGACGGTTTCCCCCCCTGCGCCGCAGAAGTTTTTCCCGAGCCCTCTCCTCTTTTCTTCCCCCCGCGGCCAAAGCCACCTCTTCTTCTCCCCGTGCCCAACCCCACGGCGCCGCCTTCCTCGCCTCAGACCGCCACGAGACGCACCCCTCTTCCTCCGCAAGCGCCGACGCTCGCCTTCACTCGTGGTTGCCGCCCGAGCCACACTCGACGGCCAAATTCATAGCCGCTTGGTCTTTGCGCCATCCTCCGACGCAGCGCAAGACGCTTTGCGCCTTCATTGCTTGCCGCCAAGGCCTGCCGCCACGAGCACAACCCCATCGAGAACGCCCTTTGTGCGCTTGTCGTCCACAGTCGCGCGCGCCGGCCTCCTCGGCCACAGGCGATGCCTTCTTCCCCGATTCTCCTCTTTACTCGCCCACCTCGCCGACTATTCTCCGTCGCCCAAGCCCCCACATGCGACGACCAGGTCACTGGCCGCACTGCTTCCAGCAACCGCCGTCGTGCCTTCCGCCGACGCGCTGACCATCCCTCGGCGTGCTCGCCGACTCCTCTGCCATAGGACCGCCCGAGCCTCCTTTTTCCCCTTCGCTGTGATTTCTGGCCGGAGGTCGCCGAAGCAGGTAAGAGATGACCCTTTTTTCTATTTCAGATGATCTGAGTTGGGGATTTTGTTCGGCTGATTGTGTATCAGTGTGAGTGGGTTGTGAGGGTCGATTAGGGGGCTGTAAAATTGGGAGGTTTGGGTGTTAAAGTTGATTTCGATATTCCGATAGGGAGTTATTGGCCGGTTGTGAAGGAGGAGGTGGGTATAGGAGGTGTTTCCGGTTGTTCATAGGTTGTAAAAGGCTGTGGACCAGATTTATGGTCGATTTGGGCTGATTATGGTGTTTGAGGCGGCTGTGATTGGAGTTTGTTGTGGGTTGAGAGGGCTATATGAGTCCATTTGGGTGATGTCGGTTGTGCAAGTTTGTGCAAGATTTAGGCTCGATTTGGGGAAAGGATTGGTTGCCGGCGGGATTCTAGGGCCGGTAAACATGATTTGATTGTGTTATTCGGTTAATTGTAATTGTTCAGTGGAGATTAGATTGTTGATTGATTTCGGATAAATTTTGATCTGCGGGATGGATCTATTTGGGTTGAGATTGATTTTTTTGAGGTGCAACCAAAGATTATATCATTCTAATACTATGATGATTGTTGCCATTATCGATAATATTTTTATATGATGAGTATTGATCATGGTGAGATAATTGCAAGGATATGTTCTTGGATTGAAGAGTTAATCACAATTTTTGACCTAGGGGTTGGGGATACATAGTAGTAATTTAGCACGTTGTCGTGTGCTTGAATTTGATGGATTTACTTTGGATTAATTGGTTATGGAAGGAATCGATTAAGTATTCGATTTGTTGGTGGATTTCATTTTGTGCTTAACAATAGTTATGCATTATGCAGGTTTCGGGCACGAGGCAGGTTCACGGTCGTGACGATCTGGTTCTTTTTGCGGACATTTTATCAGGCGGGTATTTTGACTTATCTTTTAGATATAGTCAAGTTGATATGCTAGTTAGGATAGCTTGCAATAATATTCATGTTTATATGCCTAGTATGTTTGTGCCTACTTGATACATGCATTTGATAGGATATGATTATATCTTCCCTGTTTTACTTGGATCATAGTTACTTGGATTTTGGATATGTACATATTGATTGTGCATATTATTCGGATAGGTATATTTGGTTGGATTTACATGCTTTAGTATCATGCACCATCTTGCATGATTGCATGCTGGCTGGACGGGGTTCCATTATTGTTGAGCCCGCAGCCAGTTACATGGCCTGCATACACTGTCACTCATGGGTTAGTGGTACATCAGGAGGGTGTGTGCAGTTGCTCTGTCAGACTCCGTTGGTCCGCTCATGGGTAGCGATGAGGCAGCGTGGTAGCGGGCAGAGATCCCTCCTCTGGTCTATGACACCGGGAGATGAGAGCTTAGCTTCCCCATTTTGTTTGGGGCAGGAGGATAGGTGTACTCCGACAGCATCCTGTCCACTCGGTCACTCAGGAGTAGTGATGGCAGAGTGCACAGTTGTCATAGCCCTACCCACTCGGCTTCACCATCGCGTGTGAGGCGGCTGACTGGCGTCAGGGGTGACCATGTCATTTGCACGATATGCATTTTGCATGGATAGCATTTGTATTGTGTTTGCTGCATTTTTATTGCTGCCTTGGATGTGCATATGATTGTCATGCATACAGGATATATATTTATATATATAGTGAGGACTTTATTACTTCTAGTCAGGCACATGCTCCTATATCAGGGTAGGAGGTTCAGGTGAGTACAGTCCTTGCATTTATTTCTTGCTTACCCTATATGTGAGACTGTACTGGCATGATTTTTATTGTTAGCTATATCTTACTTGCATATCGACTATATCCGCTGAGTTCTTTGAACTTACCCCGTTGATTTATATCTATTTCAGGATGAAGTTGTCAGGAGAGTCCAGCTGTCAAACCCCCTCATCGTGGAAGTTTATTTGGTTATTTGGTTTATGATTTTGGATATCTTGATTAGAAGATATATATTTAGGACTGGAATTTGATTTATGTATTCATGGATTTTTGGTGTCCTTGTGGACCTCTATTCGGAGTTTTGTTCTGGATTGGATTTCGATTGAGTATTCCTGCCCAAATGGCAGAAGGGGTAGGTTTAGATGTGATTGACTGTTTATTTATTTACTTGGATTGAAGGCATGAGGCCTAATTATTATCTGCGTGTGTTGTTTGGATTTCGATCATGTTGACCGATGTATAGTGGTTGTGTAGGCCTTGTATGAAAATTGGTATTGTCACCCGTATAGGGGAGATGCTGTCGGATTTTTGTCTAGCGGGGACTCTATCGGGGCGTGACACAACGAGCATAATTTGAAGGATTTAAAATGAGCTTGAGAATGAGATTCTCAGACCGAGAGAAACTAGGTTTGGTTGGACCAAACAAGAAGCGAGCATGAAATCGTTTTAGTCGCAATGGAAGCGTGGATGGGCCGTGTCTTACGAAGACATGATGGATGAATCAAATTGGTTTGATTCTAATCCAATGGTGAAGAATAAACCAAAGAGGTTTGGTTTGTTTTAAATGAATGAACCAAAGTTGGTTCGGTTCGTTTTAACTTAAAATAGATCAATCGGTTTGGTTTATTTTAACTTAAATTAATGGAGTGGGTTAACGGGTTTTTTTTGTTATGAACCAATAACCATTAGGAGAATTTGTTCTCTATAAAAATAGGACTTAAGGGTTTTGTGAAACCCTAACCCTAATTGTGCCGCCCCTCCCTCTCTTCTCCTCATCTAGCCGGCGCCTAACCCCTTGCCGCCGCCTAGCCCTTGTGTCGCCGTCCAAGTTGTTGTCGGCGTCCAAGCTCCTGCCGACGACCCTCCGGTGATCTTCCTTGGCTCCAACGACAAGGTGAGCATCTAGCTTTCCTTATTTGGCCGGCGCAAGTTCTCCACGAAATCTGTCCAGTTTTCTGGACAGCTTGTTTCCTTCTTGTCGGAGTGTTGTTTGGACGATGTTTGGAGCTCCGACAGCGGCTACCTTGTCGGGGATTCGATCTCCGGTAATCCTCATAGGTAGAGGATGAAGGATTCATCAAACGGTTGACGAATACCTCTCCGGAAAAGTGAGTTTTGAGGACTCGATTTTGAATCCGAATTTTGATTTGGATTGTGATCTTCTTTCGATCACATCGTCTTCAACACGAGGCTAGTGACTCGTACGAAGATGAGGCTCGTGACTTTGTGAAGTCAACCCGAAGATACTAGACGTGGATACGGATAGAGACGATTCTAGCGAGGGTCGCTCCGGTTGATGTCTTTCCCGTTACACGTGATACGTCAGGTATACGTAGAATAATTTTCTTTTATTACAAAATTTGATACTACGGTTATGTCTACACATGTTGTACTATGCATGCATGTGGTGTGTGTGATGTAATAAATTAGATTTATTGCCTTTTTATTTATTCCATTGCGTACATGTTTGCGAAACATGTTCGAACACACACTCGCCGCGGTGTCGAAAACCCAACAGCGGTGACCGAGGAGGAGAAACAGGCCTGCCCGGAGAAACTTCTCGAGATCCTCGCGGGACTTGAGCCGACCTTGGTTGTTCGAGTGCCGGCCGAGGGGCCCTTCTAGCCGGATTGCGCTGGGTATAACCCTGTGGTTCGGGTCTTACACTGCGAGGCGGAGTATTAAGGGTATGTTGTTGCTCCCTCATTACTTGCCTGATCTCGTCAGCTAAAGTGCGACACTCCCGGATCGAATGACCATATATCTGATGAAATCTTGTGAGAAAGATTCATTTGCTCGGGCTACATCGCCACGGGTAGCTCTTATCTTTGCATGAATAGCCTGTCTTTCCACAGTCGAGTAAACATGAGGACTCTGGGAGGTTGGGATGCTGGAGCCTTATGGGGTCCTCGAGGTTTGTGATCGGCCGCTACCGTCCGCTTTCGCTTCTTCTAAATTGATATACGCTTCAGCTCTGGCGAGCAAAGTCTCGAAGTGAAGAGGGGGCCTCTTCATCAATGATTTGGAGAAATCTCCCCATATCAGACCGTGAGAAAAGGCGTCCACCACGGTCTTCGACGAAGCATCTGAGACGTCGACAACTACTCGGTTGAAGCGATGCAGGTAATATCTTAGGGATTCACCCTTTTCTTGCTTCATGATTATAAGGTACTGAGCTGTTCGACGATACCTCTTGTTATTGGCGAAGCGTTGCAGGAACAACACAGACAGCTCCTGGAAGGAATGGATGGATCCGATCGGCAGTCGGTCGAACCATCTTTGGGCAGAGCCAATTAAGTTGAGAGAGAAGACCTTACATTTGGCTCCATCCGAGTAGTCATGTATCAACGCGGCTTTCTTAAACCTTCCCAAGTACTCTTCCGGGTCAACCGAGCCACTATATTCTCCTATGGAAATTTGCTTGAAGGACTTGGGTATCTTATCGGCTATAATGTTGGGAGCAAGAGGAGATTCTATGTTGACTGCTAGAGCCTTGCCCTTTTTGAGATTCCTTTCTGTCGGTGTGTAGGAGGGTGCCTCCTCTGAAGATTGCGATAATGAGACAGTAGAGGATGACTCGGCCAATATTGAGATAGCGGGAGTTGACCCTGGTGCAACCAGAGTAGATGGAGCAGAAGTTGGCATGGGGCCCTGGACCGGGATAGGGGAAGTCTGCAATGGGATATTTCCTCGGGGCAGGAGATCGCGCAGAACGTCTTCCATGGTGGTTTTGACGAGGGCTATGATTCTTTCCCTTGTCAGCTTTCCTTCCGTGGAGTTGTGGTTGTCAGAATTCGTTCCTTGGTCTCCCATCTTTACCTCAGACGTTGATTGTTTGGAGAGTTTCTCACAGATGGTGTCAATTATGTTGCCTATCGATACGATGATGGTGAGGTGTCCCGGTGGCGAAAACAGCAAGAACCGACAACTGTCGCATGAATGAGTGATGTGGAGAAAGGTCGAGCACAGCTGGAGCGTGACCTTCCTGGATGGCCGAGCCGAATGACGAGAACCGAGCCGAGTGGAGGGCCTACAAGGTAGAAAACGGTTAAGGGCGCCGAGAGAGATCTCGGCAAAACCCTTCCGACGCTTAAGACAAAAAATTAGTATGAAGAAGTCGGAAGAAAATGAAGAAGACGGAGCTAAGAGCGTGAGAACCTACCTCCTCTTCTCAAGGAGGATCATATATATAGAGGGGGAGTTCTTCTGTCAATAGATAATGCCAGTGAATGTGATATGACCTTAAAGAGATGTACACTGCGATCATTACCCTTGCAACGGTAGCAGGCGCGTGGGTTGCAATTAATGCATATTGCACAATTGATAGAGGCAAATCCTAATTAATGTCGCAGCCATCTTTCTGAAATCCGACGGAAACATATGCTTTGGTGCGTGAGTTACAATTAATACACGTCGCACGGTTGATATGAGGCAAATCCTAATTAATGCTGTAGATATCCATTTGAATCTTGTCAGAGAGGTTTGCCTTTTTATCAGAGAGAGGTGATGATGAGGATTGCCAGATCTGCTTGTGGATATAAAATAACCGCCTCCTCTTTTGTTTAAATAAGATAACTTATAGGGGAAAGTTGTATGTCAGAAATGACGTGTCTTTGCCGAGATGTAAAGTGGATGAAATGAAAAGTCTTCAATATAATAAGAGTCCAGGCCGAGATGCGGGGCGTCTAACATGATAGAAGTCTGAACTGAGACGTAGGGCATCTGACATGATAGAAGTCCGAAGCGCCACCTACTACGCACCAGATGACGTGGTAGACCCAATCTGTTTGCCTAGTCATGAGTTAATTTTTCCTGGTATCATTCGAGAAAATTAAATGATATGTATTTGGATCTGATTTCGTGAGATATTTGTCCACTGATCTTTTGTTTTATGTTTTTATTTGGGCAGAGAATGCAGACAAATGCGAAGAAGAATTATATTGCCTGAATCCAGAATGGAATGAGGATCTCTCTTTCTGCCTCTTCGATGCCTTTCAACCTCTTAAGCTTGTAAGTATATATACACATCTATATTCACGAATATAAGCTAGCAACTCCATGAATGCTTGCAAAATGCTAGAAGCTAGTCGATTTTATGGGTGTCCAGGAGGTTTTCGATAAAGATCTTCACATCTGATGACAAACTGGGAGATGCTGAATTGGACTTGCAACGACCATTCGTAGAAGCCGCCGAGACAGATTGGGATGGACTTCGGGATGGCACTGTAATCTGAACGATGAATCCGAGCAGCCAAAACTGCTTGGTGGTCGACTGCCATATCCAATGGCGGAGTCAGCCCCGGCTAAGCCCCGGGCTGAGTTTAAATTAATCAAAAGATTAATTTTTCTCTCCGGGCTAAAGTAACAAAAAAAAAAAAAATTAAAGATGTAAAATTGAAAAAAAAAAAATCTTACCCGGGCTAAAGCCCGGATAACGCAAAACCTGGCTCCGCCCGTGGCCATATCGCGTGGAAGGATGGTTTAGTCGCCGGCATCGATCGTGCTCCGTCTCAGAAATGTGGAGAGTGGTCGAGTGAAACTGCAACTCGCTTGGATCCACATCCCTGCACTGAATCTCTTGTAGACAAGTTGGCAATATGTTATTGGGAATAAAATCTCTCTCTTTTGTTTTTTCCTATGTTGTGTATTCCTTTTTGGCGGCTTGACGTCGAGTGAGGTGCAATGAGGTGTATGGTCTGTCTGACCTGATCTGCAGTTGGTATGCAGGAGCACTTGTCTCTGTGTCAGGCAATGGCAGTACAGTGCCGCAGCTGCAGTTAATATAAAATTAAGGTGAAGGCCCGTTGGGCATTCGGTAAAAGACTTCTCTGTGCATGATACTCGCACACAGGTTGTCAAATTCTGAGGCAAATTAGTCTTTGTGCATTTTGATTTAGAATATTCATCCTCAGGAATATCTTATTTCCTTTTCCTTTGCCGAACCCACGACGACACTAGATTCTTCGAATCGTACGGAGTCCTGTCAGGGAACAGGGCGGCCAGCTCTTTCCTCGCAATTACACTCTTCTCTTCTCCTTCTTCTTCTGTCGGCCTAATTTAGCATTTTACAAAATTATCTCTTCCTCTAGGTGCGTTTGTTTCCGAGGAAAAGAAAAAAAAAACTTGGAAAAGAAGCTTCAGCCATGCAGGAAAAGCGAGCGATATGATGATCAGTCGAACTCTGGTTCAGGAAGCAGGTTGAGATCGAAATTTCGACAGGGTTTCTTGGGCGCTGCTGGCGGAGGTAAAGGGTTGAGGCGCAGATCGACCACCGAGGACGACTCGGAGTCGCTCTGCGCGGCGCGAGGGATGGCGGCCGGCGGTATACCGGCGATGAATAGCGGGTGACAGATGGTAACGTGGCGGCGATTGAACCCCGGCTCGGATTTCTCGGATCTGAGGCCGATCGAGTCGAGAAGGAAGCAGGGGCGGGCCGCCGTCGGCATTACCGGAGCGACGGGATAAGGGCGAAAGGGAAACCGCGCGGCGCCGCGGCTGCCGCGTTCGAGGAGATCGAGGTCGACCGTAGGCGGAAGCGGGATCGCGAGCGGCGGCACCGCCGCCTCGCGACCGCAGGACTCCACCGTGCTGCTCTGGCTGCTAGGGTTGCCTCCCGCGGCAGCGGCGACCACCGCGACGCTCTTGTTGGGGCAAGCGACGTCCGGGTGGGGGAAGTTGGTCTTGGCCTTGGATCCGCGGTACTGGCGGGCGGCGGCGTTGTACGCCCGCGCGGCTTCCTCTGCGGTATCAAAGGTCCCATGCCAAACCCGGCTCTTCTTCGCCGGATCTCGTATCTCGGCCGCGTACCGCCCCCACGGCCGCTTCCTCACTCCTCGGAAATGCATCTCCTTGCCTCCGGCGTGCAGGCCTCCTCTACCTTCAACGGCCGCCGGCCCCACCACCATCTTCGTTAGCCTTCTTTATAATTTCTATTCCCCGGTGATAAACACATCCCGAGGTGGTTCGATTTGGAGGAGCTTATATATCAAATCACAGCGAGATTTAGATGGTAATTAGGCGGAAATGAGAATAACTCGGCACAGTCAACGAGTTGCTCGACCACCCCATGCTCGCCGCTCTCACATTCCCATACCCTACAAACTTAACCCCGATTTCACCCTAACAATTAGCCTGGTGGGGCGCTTGGATTCTGGCCAATGGAGCGTCGAAGAGGTTAGCTGGCACGAGGCTGTGGCGGCCCAACTAAGAATAAGATACAACTGCGGCACGTCTCTCTCTCTCTCTCTCTCTCTCTCTCTCTCTCCCCGTTCCGTCGGCGGCGATGCGCGATGCGGAGGGCGGGAACGCACCGGTCCAGTTGTCGATATCGGCCGCTTAAGCGCCGCACAAATTGGATCGCCGCGCCGGACCCCACAAGTTGGCGGACACGCAGCACGATGCGAGGCCGCGAGTCGTGGACAGGCACGGCGACAATTGCTGCGGACGACATCCGTGCGGATGGGGCGGATCCAACGGTCAGAATTCCGCGGCACTGCAGCGCACCAGTAAGCGATGTTTCGAACAATTTTTTTTTTTTACTTAACACTGAGTATCTCGGATTTCCATCTAATTAATTTTGAAAATAATCGATCTCCTATTATAATTTTTAATTGACTATTAAAAAATTCTGATGTAAGATATACTAGAATCATACTAATTTATAAAATATCGTTTCAAGATCGGGTCCTTGTGCATCTAATCGTCTTCTATCGTACTACTTGCAGGTGTGTAGATTCATGGAAACTATGAGATAAAGGATCGATTTGTGGATATCAGAATCATTCGTGATATCAGTTAAAACTGATCTAGGATTGAACACCTTATATTTATAATTGTATCATCCATTGAGCTCAACCATATGGTCGAATGACAAAAGTATTATATCTTTACCTTGTCGAATGACAAAAATATTATATCTTGACCTGATCGATTGATAGAAGTATTATATCTCGATCTGACCGAATGACAGAAGTATTGTATCTCCGCAAGCTCAGAAATATTGCGATCATTAAAATCAAGATGTCCAACAAGACATCCTCTGTCAAAGGTCTCACCCGACAAGAAAACATATATTTATACCTATCTCAAGGGAGTATATTCGTCGTATTAATGGAATTCGATCTTCCATCAACCACGCGAAAGACATTAATTACGCTCCATACATTTTTGACATTTACGAAGATAACACGCCTATTACTCTTAAAATTGGCAACGAGTCATTTCAAAAAGTCATGCCATCCATACCGTCCGTACCGTTTCGTAGGGAGAAACTTACCTATATAAAGATAACTGAAGGAAAAGATTAAGAAGGTTCGGAAGATCTTTTAATTGCTCTTTGCGTTTGTTGCCCCTTTTTCTTTCTACTAATCCTTTACTTGAGCATCCGAAGAGTTTAGCCGAGATCTCTCTCGGCACCCTTAATCGTTTTTTCTTTGCAGTGCTATTCTCAATCGGTTGTGACACGCCATTCGATATCGCCCCAAGACGACCTTGCATCCAGTCGAATTAACAAACCCGTCTCTGTGCTAGATCATCAGCCATATCAGTCAACAAGCCAGATCATCAATCGAAAGTCGCTTTCGCCATTGGACACTTGCGCATCTCATTCTCAGCTGCGATAATATAAATAATTTCTTTAAAAAAAAACTCTTTACCTAATCATTTATAATAAAGAAGCTTCGCGCTTGTTCGAATGGACAATTAATGCATGAGATTGATGGTTTTTTTTACGGCTCAAATACTTTTTTTTCCTTCTTTGTGGACTCTATCTGTATGAGTCGAGTCGAGTCGAATCAAGTTTTATAATGTTCAAATTTATTTGATAAGATAATTAAATTGAGTTAAATTAAATCTAAAATTAACTAAGCTATTAAAAAATTATTCAAATTTAGCTTTTTTTTTTAATATTAAGCTTCACTTGAGCTTGACTTGTTTAATGAGTATCGAGCCTAATGAGTTCGATTTAAGTCTAAATCAAACTTGTTTAAGTTTGACTCAGTTAAACATTATCAAATTTTTAAATTAAACTTATTTTTTTATTTAAAATTTTAATAATTTAATCTTTATTTATATATAAATATAAATAAGTTTATAAATATTTTGTAAATGAGTCTAATCATAAATATTATTCACAAATACTGTTCACAAATACTGTTACAAACATTAACAAATCGAACACATATATATTCAAATTTATTTATTTAATTTATCAAGCTTATTCATTAATTGCTTTTGAAATATATTGAACGAACATAAATAAATTCTTATCGAATAGAATATTAAATTTGCTTATGAATATTTGATTCATTTACTACCTTAATTCTAGAATTTTTCTCTTCTATTGAATTTGTCAGCAATTCAAACAATTCTAAAATTTTGCATGTTAACATTCCTCAATAGATATCGATATGATCGGTACAACTCCTCTAACAATCAAATCAATTTCGGATTTAAATCAAATTCACAGTAAAGAATTTGAGTAGAAAAAAAAGCATTCACTTTTTACGTCGCTTGTCTTATACAAGTGAAGGAACAAAGATCCATATGGAATGTTACTTCCGTGATTCTATCAAAATCGGTTATGTCGATGAAAAAGAGTCGTTTATCAATTGCTTAATTATTTCAAATTCATAATTAATATGTACATTACTCAAACAGTTATACTCAACAATTGCTTTGTTCAAAAATCATTGAAGGTTATCTCTACACAGATGGCGTGGTAGCTAAGATACGACGGAGCTTATAAATAAGATAAGAATCGATTTTGAAAGAGGTCTAAATTTTTTTTTGAATTCAGATGACTTTCACGTGTCTTATCCACCACGTCAAGGCTCATAGAGCCCCCGTGATACACCAATGAGGCTCGTTAGGTTGACAATTTCAACCTTTTACGAAAAAATCATCAAAGATTGAAATAAAAAGAGACGATTTGACCATAATATCTCCCCATTAACTAATGGAGGTCGAGGTCCAGATTGAAAGAGACAAAAACGAAACATGGCTTGATCAGGATGGTTCCACTTGAACCAATTATCTCATTAAATGAGAAACAAACTAATTGATAAAAATTAATCTAAAACTATGATGCAGCAATAAGGCATTCAATTTAGTTTCTTGGTATTTATGATTTGAACTTCAACTGTGATGAATTTATAAAAAAATTAAATGGAGTGACAAATTACGTGATACACCAATGAGACTCGTTAGGTTGACAATTTCAACCTTTTACGAAAAAATCATCGAAGATTGAAATAAAAAGAGACGATTTGACCATAATATCTCCCCATTAACTAATGGAGGTCGAGGTCAAGATTGAAAGAGACAAAAATAAAACATGCTTGATCAGGATGGTTCCACTTGAACCAATTATCTCATTAAATGAGAAACAAACTAATTGATAAAAATTAATCTAAAACTATGGTGCAGCAATAAGGCATTCAATTTAGTTTCTTGGTATTTATGATTTGATCTTCAACTGTGATGAATTTATAAAAAAATTAAATGGAGTGACAAATTACTCACTACAAGAAAAAGGAACATTAGAGACGAATTATTTTCATCGTTAAAACCAGTTTTTCGCCGCTAAATAAATTTTATGACGAAAAACTTTCGTCGCTAGACTCGTCGTTATAAGCTTGTCGCTAAGACACATTAGCGACGAAATTAAATATTTTCGTCGTTAACATTACCGACGGAACTCAAAACGTCGCTAATAAGAAAATTGTCGCAAAATCTCGACACCGAAAAATAGGAAATTCACCAATATTAGCGACGAAATATACAAACTCGTCGCTAACTATCAGTCGAGTGATGCAATTAAGTAGTCGACTGCTTTTTTTTTTTTGGCCCGCCACAGAATTGGCCGCTACTTGACTGGAATATTAACGACGAAAATACCTAAGTTCGTCGCTAATCTCATTCGGTGACACAAGGCGGTCGGTGTCTATTTTTAATCGACCATGACGGAGCCTCGACTAGCGCCTCATCGTGGAGACACTTTGCTTTACGAGATTTATAAATTTCGCCGCTAACATCCTCTGACGGCGTCGGTACGCTGACTCATTGCTACGCCAAATCTAGCAACGAAACTATATAGTTTCGTCGCTAAACCTTAAAATCCTGAAGCCTATATCGACCGTTAGCGATGAAATTTTAAAAATTCATCGCTAAACATGAAAATATAGATTTCAAAAATTCATTTTATTTGTATTCGAAATCCTGTAATACAATATCAACCACAAAATTTAACTTAACAACATACAACTAAAATAATCAAACCAATATATATATTTAAAGACAACTAACATAACATTAAATTTAAAGTCCATAACATCCAATTTAATAAATTCGTAGTATTAAAATGCAAATACACACTTAAATTCACAAGTTCACTAACTCTAAGATGGAGGAGGAGGTGGAGCTGAAGATGACTCATGCATCAATGAATGTAATGCTCAAGGTGCAAGCCGATTCAGAATTGCTTCGAACATATCTTGTCTCGATCTCATTGTTGCCAACTCATCTTCGGTGCTAGCTAATCGAGCTTGAGTGTTTGCTAGCTCCTCATGGGTGGACTGAAGTTATTCATGCAGTGTTGCATTAGTTGTTCTGGAGGAGAAGCTGACATCTGAAGAAGTGGATCTAACTGATTTTGGCCCACTTTCAAGTCCTCTGATATATCCAGAGCGAATACTGAGTACTTGATCACACACCTTGTCACGCCCCGAGAGTATGCCGTGCCGAAAAGAAAATGGACGACATCTCCCCTATACGTGGCAACATGTCATGTTAATACAAGGCTCGTAGGCCCACAACCACAACATAGTAAGAATATATATATCAAACACAGCGGAAACATAATAAAACTACATCACAAACTACACACAGTGCATACCGGTATGACTGACACCACGACATAAAGGAAACATTGACAAAACCCGAATCCACAAGTGTGTACATCACATAACAAGTCTAACACATAAATCCGGATCGAAATAAGGAACATCCGAAATCAAAAGAAAATATAAATCCATGCTGGGACTCTTAGAGACGAGATGAGACAATGACAGCCAGCGATGCTCCAAGTCCATCACGAAGTCGGCTACCTGTTACCTGGGCGACAAAAAAACCCAGGGTCCATGGTGTTGAGTAAAACTCAGCATGTAATAAGGGATAACATGTATATATATCAAATATCACATGTAATTTAACAGTATAATCTACAGGTACGACAGGTGAACACCAGTATGATAATCATATACATACATATACCTTCTAACCAAATGAACAATGAAAAATATAGACATACCTGAAAGTCCGCTACGCTACACCTATCCAACCTGAGCACATATCCACAATATATATATATATATATATATATATATATATATATATATAGATATATATATATATATATATATATATATATCACAGGAAATCTGGTCAAAACCATAAACATCATAAATACTGGTCGAAGGTATCTAATGGTTCGACCAACAAGTATACAAGTATTTAACACAACCATATAACAAATGCGAGTAGCATGTATGAAGATGATGTATAACCAAATGCAGCAAGCATAGTATAATCAAATGCAACATCACAATAAGCATATATATATATAGACTGTATCTATATATATACTAATCATAATCATCCATATATATATATACATGCATATATGTATATATATGGCAACATGCAAAATGTCATAAGATACGACAATGCAGCATGCATGGTCATGCCTGCACACCCCTACTCGCTACCACGACCCCAGTGTGGCCTAGGTGGCACGACATGACAATTGTCCCAACTCAACACCAACCACTGCTCTAGAGTGGTCGAGTGGGCAGTATGATCGAGTAGCATATGAGCGTAAAAAGCTCGCTACACAACGGGGGTCTCTGCTGCTAGTCACTCCGACTGACACTACCTATGAGTGGTCGAGTGTCACGCACTTAGGACAACTGCACGCCACTCCAACTACCACCATCTATAGTAGTAGAGTGCGGCACAATAAATACTCTGCCACACGATTCTCCTGCAGGTGTAACACGGGAGCGGAGATGACGAACCCTCTCAACCACAAGGGAGACTATATCGTCAGTATGCATGCAAATGAAATGAATGCACAGTCACGCATACAGACATCCACAACAGACTCTCTATTCAACAGAGAGTCATACCAATCTGATCAATGCACTCTCTATCCTGTAGAGAGTCGTACTCAACTGATCATAACACTCTCTAGCTTGTAGAGAGTCGTACTCAATTGATCGACGCACTCCCTATCATGTAGAGAGTCGTACTCAACTGATCGACGCACTCTCTATCCTGTAGAGAGTCGTATTCAACTGATCATAAAAGCTAGGACCACTGGTCCGTAGTGACAACTAATCACAATTTACCTGACCATTTACACAACCCATGGTTGGTAATAAGTATGCAACATACGAGTATTGGAATAAATCCTACATTTAGGGCATTACCTATCCACAGATGACCTTTTACCCAATTTACAAATCAGGTCATCATCCGTACTCAAACATCTACACCCTACTAAACATTTATAGATCTACTTACATCATATCTGTAACTCCTCAATCATGATAAAGGAAAATGTGATATCAACATTTGAGCATATATAGCCAACGACAAGTATCAAGCATAAGGATAAATAAGAGCAGGGTCAAGATAATATGAACATATAATATGATCATATCTATGTCTAAATCTAAATGCAACTACAACTACCTAACCAGGGTAGGAAATTATCCACCTGCTGTAATGCTCGTAATACTAGAGTCCTCACATCCGCGGACCTGTCTTGTATCCACGTCCTGCAAATATCATCAATTATAATTTAGTGCAAGCATACAAAAAAATACGAATTAACTACTACGTATTTCCCCATATCCATATCCCTTATCGAATACGTGTTATAACTCCCATTTTGTAGCCAAGATCAGAGCATCACATAGCTCGATCGACAACCAACATTTCACACTAATTTCAGGACCTGACTAACCTCAACCAAGCCCTAATTACTCGCCTTGAAACGATGCATAACCACCCATAATTACGCCAAATCAAGGATCTAACCACCCTAATTGACACACCTCATTCCACCTGACCCTTTATCACTTAGCCACAGCCGAGCAAACCCTGGAACCAACCATTTATAGCCCCTTCGTGGCCCAGAACAGCCGTATTCATAGTCGCGCAGCCGACAATTCCTTGCTCACAGCCGCACAACCATTCATAGCTCGCTCACATAGGACACACATAGCTCTCACAACCCACACAACCCATTTACAACTCGATCCACAACCATACTGCTCCTCCCAACTCACACACAGAACACTCCACTCTCCCGAAATAGAACCACACTTCACAGTCGACTCATCTTTCCTATACCAGCCCCTCACATCCACAAACAACCACACGGTAGTCAATCAATATTACCCACAGAAACACAACAATGAATTGAACTGTACTGACAGAACCAAAAAGGAAACAACTCGTGCTTACCGGCAATTAGAACCTCACCGGCAGCAACTCCCCAAAACCGGCAGCCAACCCTTCCCAAATTCCACCGCCCGTCAAAAACCAACAGAAACGTCACTGCCCTAGCTCCCGCTGGAACCCCTGTTCAATAGACTCAAAGTCAACTACCCAAATCACACAGGAATCCCTTCCGACGTCGAGGGAGAAAACACTGTCTTACCCAGCTCCGACAGCAAGTCGCAGCTTTCCTATCCGAGCACGGTGCCGTCGTTACCGACCCAAGCCCCCAAATCACGAGCACCCTTGTTGCTCTGGTCTATCCGTGAGCACCGACGAGGGAATGTCACTCGTTGCCGTCCACTTGCGCAGAGAAGCCGACGAACTCCGAGTGGCAGGAGTCAAAGAGGACGCGCTGAGGAGAAAGGGGATCGCACTGAGGAGACTCGCGAGGAGGAGAAAGGGATGCTTGACCATGGGGTGCTTCGGAGACGAAGAGGACAACAGCCGGGAGAAGCATCGTCGCGATCGGGAGAAGAAATAAAGGAGTAAAGAGTGAGGCTGGAAATGCTCGCGCAGAAGAAAAGTTGCATTCGGCGAGGGAAAACACCAAATGGGAAATGGGCCGGGTTTGAGGGGTGGATTGGGTTTAATCCTACAACCATTAACCCTAGATTTAATTAACCTAGATTAATTTAACCCCAAGCTCCTTTTAATTAAACCCATACGATTCAAATCTAGGTTAGGTTTAAGAAATTCCTAACCATGCATCACCAACCCAAATTTTTTTTCTGGTATTTTACATTCTCCCCCACTTATTAAAATTTGGTCCCCAAATTTCGTACTTAAATGCAAAAATTAGATCCAGCATATTTCGAAATGACCACATACCTTAGGTAAACAGATGAGGGTATCGAGCTCAGATAGTATCTTCCAGCTCCCATGTAGCCTCCTCATCAGTATGATGCTGCCATCCAACCTTTACAAGTCGGATGGTTTTATTCTGCAACTGTCGCTCTTTGCGACCAAGAATCCGCACTGGAATCTCCTCATAAGTCGCATTCGCCTACAGTGGTATCGGAACCTCTTTCAGAATATGATATGATCGCGGCATGTATTTCCTCAGTATAGAAACATGAAATACATTGTGAACACCCGCAAGTGTCGGAGGTAAAGTCAACCTGTAAGCTACACCTCCAATCCGTTTCAATATCTCAAATGGACCAATGTAGCGTGGAGATAATTTTTCCTTTCAACCCAAACCTTTTAACTCCTTTGGTGGGTGAAACTCGTAGGAATACATGATCCCCGACCGAGGATTCCAAAGGCCTTCGCCTCTGGTCTGCATAACTCTTCTATCAATCCTGTGCCTCTAATAACCATTATATGAGGACTTGCACCAACTCTGCATCATGTTGGATACTCTGTGGCCCCAGCAATTGTCGCTCCCCGACTTCCTCCCACAACACAGGAGATCTACAGGGTCTGCCGTATAAGGCCTCGGAAGGAGCCATCTGAATAAAAGAGTGGTAACTGTTATTATAGGCAAATTCCACTAAATGAACGTGGTGCTTCCAGCTGCCTCTGAAATCCATGACATAGGATCTCAATAGATCCTCCAATGTCTGAATGATACGCTAAGACAGTCCATCAGTCCGCGGATGAAATATTGTATTGAGCTGAAGCTCTGTGCCCATAGTCTGATGCAGACTCTGCCAAAATAGCGAGGTAAATCGCGGATCTCTATCAGATATGATACTTAAAAGTACCCCATGCAGTCTGATAATCTCTCGGAAGTACAACTCTACCAGACGATCCAATGGATCCGGCCCATGAATAGGCAAAAAATTAGCTGATTCGGTTAGTCAATCCACGATCACCCAAATCTCATCATGTCCTTTACGGGTTCTAGGTAATCCCGCAACGAAAATCCATCATGATATGCTCCCACTTCCATTTCAAAAATCGAAATTTCCTGGAGCAAGCCAGCGGGTTTCTGATGTTCAGCCTTTACCCGCTGACATACTGAACATCGAGCAACCAAGTCTGCACTATCTCTTTTATACCGTTCCACCAATATAAGCGTTTCAAATCTAGATACATCCAAGTACCACCAGGATGTATAGCAAATCTCAAATGATGTGCCTCCTATAGCAACTCTTTCTTAAGTGGATGTGTGTCCAAAACACATATCCATATTAGAGACGGGAAATTATCTTCTCACAAGAGAAGTCCATCTACCGTCCAAAACCCACTCCACGACACACTCTATAAGTGTTTGGGAGACTATAGCAACCAATCTCCCTTGTTGTAACTATTCGTGTTCCAGCAACTCTATAGTAGCTATCCTATAGCTAGTCAAAACTCCATGAGCACTTACGTTCCATACATCCATAAATCCAGATAATAACTACTAAAGCCATGTCATATATATGATAGTCTATCTCGTAGTTTCTTATCTGTTGTAAGCATAAGATACGTCTCATGCAACTGTATCAGATTCGCTCCGATCCCTGAAATGATACATTTGCATACAACATCCTTTTATCCACCCCGGAAGGATTAACTAATACTCGTGTAAAAGTTAACCGTCGTCTAGGTCTTGTAAACTGGTTTCACCAGCTTCTGACTAAATGATTTCCATCATCACCTTTGTCAAACAAGTCCATGGTATAGTAATGATAAAACATCCTATCCACATCCACAGTACTAACCAAACCATACAAGGCAAACCACTATCTATAGTGGCCAAGTGCGCAATCCCAACTACCACCATCAACAGTGGCCAAGTTGCGCAACTCCAACAACCATAAACTGATCCAATAGTATCCAAAATACACGATTTCTCAAGTTCATAGATGACTAAATCGTTAAATAGTCTAACAACATAATCAAAACTCGTACAATTCATACCAAGTATGAAATTGTCATCTCTACACACCTGCATCCTCTTTACTCTAAGCTGATGATATATTAATCATCACAACGATAATGATAATTGTATGACACCATGTCACTACAATATCAACGCTCCAATTGTAAACCAACCCTAGAGTATACACAGGTGTCCTTAGCTGATCTAAATAGATCATCTATCCACAATGAAGGATATTCATTCTCAACAACTATCGTATTCCATCATCGATAATCGATGCATAATCTCAAATGTCCATCTCCCTTTTAATAAAGAGTTATGGATCCTCTCTAGAAGAAATACTGGAACAGATAAATATCTCATCCAACATCTCTTATAATCGCAACTTATGTTCTTCTAATTTCTATAGTGTTTAGTAACACTGATACCAACAAAATTATCCCTCGTATGTGGTATTCAATATCGACACTATCTTCGAAATCACTCCGATCGCCTACTCCACTTGCCTATGCAGCGGCAAGCCTAGGAGTTCATCCAAAACTACATCCGACTACTCTCGGATTATTCGCACATCTTAGAGACATAATCATACCATAATCTCAACAATTTGACCATCTGTAAGGATATGTCTACAGTAAAGGTATGTCTATCAAAGTCTAAGGGCATCCCTTGACTTCTTAATTATTGGTCGACATCTCACCTGACGGTAGAGATACCATCGACTTTCAAGTCGATATAAAGGAACCCTTCTAATCCGAACTACAAATATTCTAGACAAAGATACCTGTAAACTACAAGCATCTCTCAATATATTAACCTAGAGGGTAAACCAAAGTAATACCCTAAACGATCAATTATCTGTCGATCCGATCCAAAGAGAACAAGATCAGATCCAACAGTCCGTGACAAAGTGGTCGCATTTTTGCGAAAATGAACCGGGGATTTTTCCTAGATCATCTGATCCCATCACTTAATCCTACGAGATGCAACTGTAGAATACAGAATAGATACAACCATCGTCGTATACTCTCTCCTCTGTACAAAGCCAATCCACATCTGGAGGTAACTGTTGTTGTTGTCTACATGAGTCTTCTACGATGTCTTCCGCTGATACTGCTGAATAAATCACTTCCCTTGAAGGGAAGTATCATGGAACTCCAACCATGCCTGAGCTAGTAGGTCGCTGCTGATGAGATAACCCAATCTTCTGTGCTGATCTTTGCTGTCGAGACGGTGCATCATCTCCTGGAACACCATTGATAGTCTTCAACTAAGTCTTCAAAGTATACCTCCTCAAATATACTGGTTGCTTACAATAGCAACAGATGAACTGATCCAACAGATAATCTGACTTTGTGTGTCTTCGTGATCCGCACTGCAGGCACATAACCCAGAGTCTTTCTTCTGATTTCGCATATGTGCACGAGAACATCCTGATGATCTGCGATTGGTCTTCTATAATTGAAAAATAGCTCAAGGCCTATGACTCCGATCTTGCTCCTTTTTTATCCAACAGTCAGAGACTTCTAACTCTTATAAGTTGACTTGCAATATCTGTTTATCGATCTCCAACTCTTAAACACTTGTACGGAGTCATTTCTAAATTCTCGACTCAATCCAACGTCTTTCAGCAGGATCTGGTAGAAGATCCCGGCATCCTAATCCAACTATAAGCCAATAACTCTGGGTGGCTTAAAACATTCATTCACATTCTTGAGCTATTGGGTAAGCGTAAACTCTGCAAATCTAATGACTCTGCATGGTATTCCCGTTATTGACGATCACCCTACTTGAAGCTCAAGAATTCCCTACAATGTGTCACTGAAAGTGACGCGGAAAAATACTTTCTTTCAACATCACTAAACTATGATCAAGTGATATATTATTCCCCGAATATTATTTTCTGTATTTACCACCAAATACCGGCTTGATCCCGATAATGGTATGCAAATAACTCTACCTTCTCTGTATAACACCAGTTAAGTACTCAAAAGAACCTTCAAAGTTATACAACCCAATACGAACAACTCGGGGATAAAAATACCTATGAAACACTGTAGACTAGCCTTCACTTGTTGTAGCAATAATAGTATACACACCTAGTCCATACCCTACGGGCAATGATCTGACTAGCACCGTTAGTGAAAATCCCTAGACTGTAGTCTTTGATTTCCATAAGAAAGGTGACGACTTGACTCCTGTTTTTCGACTCGTATCAGTTGGCTCTCAAAGGTAAATCACCTTTTCGACACAGGTTCAAGACTCACAGGCTCAACAGGTCGTGCCCGTGGTCAACTCAAACCACGATTACGAAGAATAACCAACCTACTATAGGTTATTCCCTGTTATATACACTAAATGCATAGCCAACAAAACCGGGAGTATAAACCCTAACGACAACTCCAGTTGGTCGCCATGGTGGGCGACTTCTACTACGAGTCTGTACAGGTATAATAACTCTAACTATATACACTTGTTAATCAAGTCCAGATAAGTATCCAACTAGAAAATAAGGCATCAAGAATACTTACTTCGTGCTACTTAGAGCTCAGGCCGCTGTCAATCTCATCTTAGAAAACCAAAATCGAAACAGATCGACTCCCGAGAATCCAAGACTCGACACAAAAACAACATTTATGGCATCGCAGAACCTAGGGCTCTGATACCACTAAAGTTGTCACACCCCGAGAGTATGCCGTGCCGAAAAGCAAACAGACGGCATCTCCCCTGTATGTGGCAACATATCGTGTTAATACAAGGCTCGTAGGCCAACAATCACAACATAGTAAGCATATATATATCAAACACAGTGGAAACATAATACAACTTCATCACAAACTACACACAGTGCATACCGGTATGACTGACACTACGACATAAAGGAAACATCGGCAAAACCCGAATCCACAAGTGTGTACATCACATAACAAGTCTAACACATACATCTGGATCGAAATAAGGAACATCCGAAATCAAAAGAAAACATAAATCCATGCTGGGACCCTTGGAGACGAGATGAGACGATGACAACCAGCGATGCTCTAAGTCCATCATGAAGTCGGCTACCTGTTACCTGGGCGACAGAAAAACCCAGGGTCCATGGTGGTGAGTAAAACTCAGCAGGTAATAAGGAAGAATATGTATATATATCAAATATCACATGTAATTCAATAGTATTATCTACAGGTACGACAGGTGAACAACAGCATAATAATCATATACATGCATATACCTTCTAACCAAATGAACAATGAAAAATATAGACATACCTGAAAGTCCGCTACGCTACACTTATCCAACCTGAGCGCGCGCGCACGCACACACACACACACACACACACACACACACATATCACAGGAAACCTGGTCTAAACCATACAACATCATAAATACTGGTCGAAGGTATCTAATGGTCCGACCAACAAGTATACAGGTATCTGACACAACCATATAACAAATGCGAGTAGCATGTATGAAGATTATGTACAACCAAATATAGCAAGTATAGTACAATCAAATGCAACATCACTATATATATATGGGAATATGCAAAATGTCATAAGATATGGCAATGCAGCATGCATGGTCATGTCTGCGCACACTTACTCACTACAACGACCCCAGTGTGCCTTAGGTGGCACGACATGACAACTGTCCCAACTTAACACCAACCACTGCTCTAGAGTGGCCGAGTGGACAGTATGATCGAGTAGCATATGAGCGTAAAGAGATCGCTACACAACGGGGATCCCTTCTACTAGCCACTCCAACTGACACTATCTATGAGTGGTCGAGTGCCACACACTCAGGACAACTGCACGCAACTCCAACTACCACCGTCTATAGTGGTAGAGTGCATCACAACAAATACTCTGTCCTCACACCAGTTACTCCTCTGGGAGTAACCTGGGAGGTAGGATGACTGACGACCCTCTCAACCACAAGGGAGATTATGTCATCAGTATGCATGCAAATGATATGAATGCACAGTCACACATACAGACATCCACCACAGACTCTTTATTCAACAGAGAGTCATACCAATCTGATCAACGCACTCTCTATCTTTCAGAGAGTCGTACTCAACTGATCATAACACTCTCTAACCTGTAGAGAGTCGTACTCAATTGATCGACACACTCCCTATCATGTAGAGAGTCGTACTCAACTGATTGACGCACTTTCTATCCTATAGAGAGTCATATTTAACTGATCATAGAAGCTAGAACCACTGGTTCGTAGCGACAACTAATCACAATTTACCTGACCATTTACACAACCCATGGTTGGTAATAAGTATGCAACATACGGTTATTGGAATAAATCCTATATTTACGGCATTACCTACCCACAGATGACCTTTTACCCAATTTACGAATCAGGTCATCATCCGTACTCCAACATTTACACCCTACTAAACATTTATAGATCTACTTACATCACATCTATAACTCCTCAATCATGATAAAGGAAAATGTGATATCAATATTTGAGCATATATAGTCAACGATAAGTATCAAGCATAAGGATAAATAAGAGTATGGTCAAGATAATATGAACATATAATATGATCATATCTATGTCTAAATCTGAATGCAACTACAACTACCTGACCATGGTAGGAAATTACCCACCTGCTGTAATGCTCGTAATACTAGAGTCCTCACGTCCGCAGACCTGTCTCGTATCCACGTCCTGCAAATATCATCAATTACAATTTAGTGCAAGAATACAACAAAATACGAATTAACTACTACGTATTTCCCCATATCCATATCCCTTATTGAATATGTTGGGTTTCCGGCACCGCGGCGAGTGTGTGTTCGAACATGTTTTGTAAATATGTGCATAGCGGAAGAATTAAAAAGTAATAAATCTAATTTATTACAACACACACACCACACACATGCATAGTACAATATGTGTAGACATAATCGCAATTTCAAATTTTGCAATAAAGGAAATTACGCTAGTTATACCTGACGTATCACGTGCAGTGGTAAAGGCATCAACCGGAGCAACTCTCGCTAGAATTGCCTCTATCCGTATCCACGCCGAGTATCGTCGGGATAGCTTCACCAAGCTACAAGACTCATCTTCGTAAGAGACACTAGCCTCGTGTCGAAGATGATGTGATCGAGAGAAGATCACAATTCGAATCAAAATTCGGATTCGAAAATGAGTCCCCAAAACTCGCTTCTCCGGAGAGGTATTCGTCAATCGATTGACGAATCCTTCATCCTCCACCTATGAGGATTACCGGAGATTGAATCCCTATCAAGATAGCCGCTATCGGAGCTCCAAACATCGTCCAAACGACGCTTCGACACGAAAGAAAGAAGCTGTCCAGAAAACTGGACAGCTTGGTGGAGGAGTTGCGCCGGCCCAAAGGAGGATGGCCGGCTGCACCTTGGTCACCGAAGCCAAGGGAAGTCGTCGGAGGGTCGCCGGAGGATGGCCAGCTGAAGCTTGGACGCCGACAGCAAGGTGGATGGCGGCACAATGGCTGGCGGTATGGAGAACTTGGGCGGCGACAAGGAGAAGAGAGGGAGAGGAGAGGAGAAGTTTATTTCCCAAAATAAAACTTAGGGCTCTCCAAAAAACCTAACCGCGTTTTTATAGAGCCCTTGTTTCTTAACCATTAAGAAAAATTCTCCTTAGAGTTATTGGTTCATAACCAAAACCCGTTAACCCGCTCTAATAACATAAGTTAAAATAAACCGAACCGAGTTAGTCTATTTTAAGTTAAAACGAATCAAACCAACTTTGGTTCATTCGTTTAAAACAAACCAAACCCCTTTGGTTTATTCTTCACCATTGGATTAGAACCAAACCAATTTGGTTCATCCATCATGTCTTCATAAGACACATCCCATTCATGCTTCCATTGCGACTGAAACGATTTCATGCTTGCTCCTTGTTTGGTCCAACCAAACCTAGTTTCTCTCGATTTGAGAATCTCATTCTCAAGCTCGTTTTAAATCCTTCGGATTACGCTCATTGTGTGTGTGACCAAATAGGTTCTCAGTTTATGTTGGCCATCTATAATTAACCATTAATTATAGAACGATCATGAGTGACACCTAGTTGTACATCATGATCCCCAATTAACCGAAAGATCAATGGTTGATCTAGAACTATTTCTGAAACTCTTCAGCAGCCACAATGAATTGTGTCCCGTTCCCTTCACGCATCTTATACCCACTTGGTTCAGGACATGGTCTATTGTGTCAGTCCCCACTAGGCTGACTACGTCACACCTAGCCCAAGTATCATTTCCTCATCCTACAGATTCTAGTTACTGCACATGTATCCAAGAGTATCATACTCTAAACATTTAATGTTTTGGCCAAAGACTTTAGTAACAATCTGATGAGAGGTTATGGGTATACATCTCCTCACAAGGAGTGGTGAATCCTTTATAGGCTATTCAAACACCTTCGGGCATTTCGACTAATATTCAATCATCCCGGGTCCACATCTCCTTGGAGATGTTTGCTTAAGATGTCAAAGCATAAGTCTCTATAACCAAGATGACTTGAATACCGCAAGTCCAAGGAACATCGCACTTAAGCTGCATTAAGAACTTCATTGACATATTCATATATGCAGAGAACCATATGAAGTCTTACAGCTGGTTACTCTAATGAACTAGTTACCATAACTAGCATCCACGATTAACTCCGGACATCACAATATCTCCAACCAGTGAGAATCAGCTGCTTAGATACACCAAGGAGTATACCTCGTGCTAGTCTCGACAGAATTGATGGTGTCCAAATCCATCAATTCATCGACTAGGGATAATTCCAATATATCACAATTACACATGTAGAGATACTCACTAGTTGTGATCCAATCACAAATTCTCTCATGTTGTGAATCGTATCGTGGACATTCAGTAAATGAGTTTAAGATCTAATCAAATACATGAAAATATGTATACTCAAATAGTGAATCTTCATTTATCAAATAATGGTACAACCATAAGGCGATTGCCTTAGGACACCTCTCATATATTACTAACAAACTCTCACTTGGCCTAATATCAATCGCCATGGTATCCAACACCATAAGCTCTAACATGATCTTCAAACTTACTTTGAGGTAAGGCCTTAGTTAAAGGATTTGCTAAGTTCCTTTCAGTGGGAATCTTCTCGATTTGTATTTCCTTCCTACATATGATCTCTCTGATCAGATGATAACAGTGAAGCACATGTTTGGATCATTGATGAGACCACATCAAGTTCAGAAATGAACTTCTTAATCCAAACCGCTTCCGTTGCTGCTTCCGAAGCTGCAATGTATTCTACCTCAGTGGAAGAATCCGCTATAGGTATCAAGCTTGGAACCTTTCCAACTTATTGTGCCTCCATTCCAGGTGAATACATACCCAGACTAAGACTTGGAATCATCCTTATCTGTCTAGAAGCTGACATCCATATACCCACGTATCACCATGTCCCCTTCTCCATATATTAGGAACACATCCTTAGTTCTTCTCAAGTACTTAAGGATTATCTTAACAACCACCCAATGATCTATTCCTGGATCAGACTGGTATCTGCCCGTGACACTCAGAGCATACTATACATCGGGTCTCGTACATATCATAGCATACATGATAGATCCTATTGTGGATGCATAGGAAATTTTACTCATGCAAATCCTCTCATCCTCTGTGCGCGGACACATAGACTTCGAAAGGTGTATCCCATGCTTGATGGGTAGGAAACCTTTCTTGGATTACGACATGCTAAACCTCTTTAGCACTCGGTCTATATATGTAGATTGCGAAAGACCAAGCAACCTATTCGATCTATCCCTATAGATCTTAATCCCGAGAATGTAGATTGCTTCTCCCAAGTCTTTCATGGAGAACGTCTTGGACAACTAAATTTTAACTGACTATATGACTAAAACATTATTTCCTATAAGTAATATGTCATCGACATACAATACTAGGAACACGACTGCACTCCCACTAACCTTCTTGTACACATAAGGTTCGTCCGGATTTTGTGAGAAATCAAACTTTTTGATTGTCTCATCAAAACGGATATTCCAGCTCTTGGATGCTTGCTTCGGTCCATATATGGACCGTCGCAGTTTGCATACCTTGATTTTATCAACCGATGTGAAACCCTCAGGTTGTATCATATACACGTCCTCGAGTAGGTTTCCATTAAGGAAAGTTGTTTTCACATCCACCTGTCATATCTCATAATCGTAATGAGCCACTATGGCCAGGAGCATCCGAATAGATTTAAGCATAGCAACAGGTGAATAGGTCTCGTCACATTCAACACCTTGCTTTTGACGATACCCTTTCGCCACCAATCTAGTCTTATAGGTAATCACATTACTATCCATGTCGGTTTTCTTCTTGAAAACCCACTTGCACCCTATAGGCTTTATGCCTTCAGGTGGGTCAACCAAGTTCCAAACTTGATTTTCATACATGGAATCCATTTCCGACTTCATAGCATTAAGCCACTTATCCCTTTCTGAACTTTTCAGAACTTCTTCATAACTGGTAGGCTCCTCATCATCAATGAGTAGCACGTCATTCGATTCACTTACGAGAAACCCATATCTCTCAGGAATATTGCGTGTTCTACCAGATCTACGAAGATGTGGTGTCACAATAGATCCATGGGCTAATATCCAACATAGATATGAACAACCTTGGAGAGAGTCCAACAAGCCATTCATAGCTACGATGGTAGGTATCAAATATACCGATTGTATATCACATATATGCAACTATCACAATGTGCTATCAACTAATTGAATGTTCACACATACATCGGGTTGTTAACTCATTAACAAGTATGCATCATATGCATAGCACCCAACTTCACCTCCCTTCACATCGACCTTGGAGAGAGTCCAACAAGTTGATGCTCCAGGTTAAAGCCAACCCATTAATCGAGAAATAGTTTTAATATGGTTAGAGCACATTCAACCAATTAGTCCGGCTTGGAGAGAGTCCAACAACTAAAGCTAACGATTGACCTCTGACTCTTACCATATTAGTATTAAACTATTTCATGGTTTGAGCATGTTCAGGTTCGAGCCGGACTTGGAGAGAGTCCAACAACCCAAATAGGAAATAGAACTCTGGTTCTAACCATATTAATAGAAGGTGTAGGCTTTAATATTGAGTAAGGGTTTTTATGTCTCATCATCTTTGCATGCAAATAACTATTATCTACATGACATGACATACATGACATACATCTACATGTCATGACACGCATGACATAATGATATGCATCTAATGCAATTACATGGCATACAATTATGGCATATACAAAATTTCCTTATATGTCATAACTATTTATGGAAAAAAAATATATTTGAGATTTGATTCTCCAAATCAAATCATGATTAAATTAGGAAACAAATTTCCAAATCTAATCACATATTTTATTTATGGAAAGTGTTAATTAAGGAAAGTCAAATTTAATTTAGGAAACAAATTTCCTAAATTGTCAAAACTATTTATGGAAATAAAATATATTTTAGATTTGATTCCCCAAATCAAATCATGATTAAATTAGAAAATAAATTTCCCAATCTAATCAAATATTTTATTTATGAAAATTATTAATTTTCACGAATACTTCTAAACTTTTCAAAAGTAGAAAATTTCCATAAATACTTCTAGACTTTCCAAAATTAGAAAATTTTCTTAAATACTTCTAAACCTCCAAAAGTAGAAAATTTTCATAAATACAATTATAACTATCACAAAACAATTTTACGATTATGTCGAAACACAACTTGGGCTCTGATACCACTGTTGGATTTCCAACACCGTTGCGAGTGTGTGTTCGAACATGTTTCGTAAATATGTGCACAGCGGAAGAATTAAAAAGCAATAAATCTAATTTATTACAACACATACACCACACGCATGCATAGTACAACATGTGTAGACATAATCGCAATTTCAAATTTTGTAATAAAGGAAATTACGCTAGTTATACCTAACGTATCACGTGCAGCGGGAAAGGCATCAACCGGAGTAACTCTCACTAGAATTGCCTCTATCCGTATACACGCCGAGTATCGTTGGGATAGCTTCACCAAGCTACAAGCCTTGTCTTCGTAAGAGTCACTAGCCTCGTGTCAAAGACGATGTGATCGAGAGAAGATCACAATCCGAATCAAAATTCGGATTCGAAAATGAGTCCCCAAAACTTGCTTTTCTGGAGAGGTATTCGTCAACCGATTGACGAATCCTTCTTCCTCCATCTATGAGTATTATCGAAGATCGAATCCCTAGAAAGGTAGCCACTGTCGGAGCTCCAAACGTCGTCCAAACGATGCTCTGACACGAAGAAAGAAACTATCCAGAAAATTGGACAGCTTGGTGGAGGAGTTGCGCCGACCCAAAGGAGGATGGGCGGCTGCACCTTGGTCACCGGAGCCAAGGGAAGTCGTCGGAGGGTCATCGGAGGATGGCCGGCTGAAGCTTGGACACCGACAGCAAGGTGGATGGCGACACAATGGCTGGTGGCGTGGAGAGCTTGGGCGGCGGCAAGGAGAAGAGAGGGAGAGGAGAGGAGAAGTTTATTTCCCAAAATAAAACTTAGGGCTCTCCAAAAAACCTAACCATATTTTTATAGAGCCCGTGTTTCTTAACCATTAAGAAAACTTCTCCTTAGAGTTATTAGTTCATAACCAAAACCCGTTAACCTGCTCCAATAACATAAGTTAAAATAAATCAAACCGAGTTAGTCTATTTTAAGTTAAAACGAACCGAACCAACTTTGGTTCATTCGTTTAAAACAAACCAACCCCCTTTGGTTTATTCTTCGCCATTGGATTAGAACCAAACTAATTTGGTTCATCCATCATGTCTTCATAAGACACAGCCCATTCATGCTTCAATTGCGACTGAATATTTCATGCTCGCTCCTTATTTGGTCCAACCAAACCTAGTTTCTCTCGATATGATAATCTCATTCTCAAGCTCATTTTAAATCCTTCGGATTACGCTCGTTGTGCATGTGACCAAATAGGTTCTTGGTTTATGTTGGTCGTCTATAATTAACCATTAATTATAGAACGATCATGAGTGGCACCTAGTAGTACATCATGATCTCCAATTAACCGAAAGATCAATGGTTGATCCAGAACTATTTCTGAAATCCTTCAGCAACCACAATGAATCATGTTCCGTTCCCTTCACGCATCTTATACCCACTTGGTTCAGGACATGGTCTATTGTGTTAGTCCCCACTAGGCTGACTATGTCACACCTAGCCCAAATAGCATTTCCTCGTCCTATGGATTCTAGTTACTGCACATGTATCCAAGAGTATCATACTCTAAACATGTAATGCTTTGGCCAAAGACTTTAGTAATAATCCAACGAGTGGCCATGGGTATACATCTCCTCACAAGGAGTGGTGAATCCTTTATAGGCTATTCAAACACCTTCGGGCATTTTGACTTATATCCAATCATCCCGGGTCCACATTTCCTTGGAGATGCTTACTTAAGATGTCAAAACATAAGTCTCTATGACCAAGATGACTTGAATACCGCAAGTCAAAGGAACATCGCACTTAAGCTGCAGTAAGAACTTCATTGACATATTCATATATGCAGAGAACCATATGAAGTCTTATAGTTGGTCCTCCAATGAACTAGTTACCATAACTAGCATCCACAATTAACTCCGGACATCACAATGTCTCCAGCCAGTGAGAATCAGTTGCTTGGATACACCAAAGAGTATACCTCGTGCTAGTCTCGACAGAATTGATAGTGTCCAAATCCATCAATTCATCGACTAGGGATAATTCCAATACATCACAATTACACATGTAGAGATACTCACTAGTTATGATCTAATCACAAATTCTCTCATGCTGTAAATCGTATCATGGACATTCAGTAAATGAGTTTAAGATCTAATCAAATACATGAAAACATATATACTCAAATAGTGAATCTTCATTTATCAAATAAATGGTACAACCATAAGGCGATTGCCTTAGGACACCTCTCATATATTACTACCTGACCAGGGTTGGAAATTACCCACCTACTGTAATGCTCGTAATACTAGAGTCCTCACGTCCGCGGACCTGTCTCGTATCCACATCCTGCAAATATCATCAATTATAATTTAGTGCAAGAATATAACAAAATACGAATTAACTACTACGTATTTCCCCATATCCATATCTCTTATCGAATACGTGTTATAACTCCCATTTTGTAGCCGAGATCAGAGCATCACACAGCTCGATCGACAATCGATATTTCACACTAATTTCAGGATCTGACTAACCTCAACCAAGCCCTAATTACTCGCCTTGAAACGGTGCATAACTAGCCATAATTACACCAAATCAGGGATCTAACCACCCTAATTGACGCACCTCTTTCCACCCGACCCTTTCTCACTTAGCCACAGCCGAGCAAACCCCGGAACCAACCATTTACAGCCCCTTCGTGACCCAAAACAGCCGTATTCATAGTTGCATAGCCGACAATTCCTTGCTCATAGCCATACAACCATTCACAGCTCGCTCACATAGGACACACATAGCTCTCACAGCCCACACAACCCATTTACAACTCGATCCACAACCATACTGCTCCTCTCAACTCACACACAGAACACTCCACTCTCCCGAAATAGAACCACACTTCACAGTCGGCTCATCTTTCCTATACCAACCCCTCACAGCCATAAACAACAACACGACAGTCAATCAATACTACCCACAGCAACACAACAACGAATTGAACTGCACTGACAGAACCAAAAAGGAAACGGCTCGTGCTGACCGGCAATTAGAACCTCACCGGCAGTAACACCCCAAAATCAGCAACCAACCCTTCCCAAATTCCACCGTCCGTCGAAAACCAATAGAAACGTCGCTGCCCTAGCTCCCGCTGGAACCCCTGTTCAATCGACTCAAAGTCAACTACCCAAATTGCACAGGAATCACTTCCGACATCGAGGGAGAAAACACTGCCTTACCCGGCTCCGACAGTAAGTCGCAACTTTCCTATCCGAGCACGGTGCCGTCGCCGCCGACCCAAGCCCCCAAATCACGAGCACCCTTGTTGCCCTGGTCTGTCCGCGAGCACCGACGAGGGAACGTCGCTCGTCGCCATCCACTCGCGCAGAGAAGCCGACGAACTCTGAGCGGCAGGAGTCGAAGAGGTCACGCTGAGGAGAAAGGGGATTGCGCTGAGGAGACTCGCGAGGAAGAAAATAGCGAGGAGGAGAAAGTGATGCTCGACCGTGGGGTGCTTCAGAGACGAAGAGGACAACAGCCGGGAGAAGCATCGTCGCGATCGGGAGAAGAAATAAAGAAGTAAAGAGTGCGGCTGGAAATGCTCGCGCAGAAGAAAAGTCGCGTTCGGCGAGGGAAAATGTCGAATGGGAAACAGGCCGGGTTTGAGGGGTGGATTGGGTTTAATCCTATAACCATTAACCCTAGATTTAATTAACCTAGATTAATTTAACCCCAAGCTCCTTTTAATTAAACCCATACGATTCAAATCTAGGTTAGGTTTAAGAAATTCCTAACCAGGCATCACCAACCCAAAAAAATTTTCTGGTATTTTACACACCTGAACTGCATCGATGTCATCTCCGATTTCTTGTGATTGGATGTGTTCATCTCGCAGTCTCACCATTTCACCCTAAGAATAACAAACACATTATCAATATGTTTACAAAGAATTACTAATATTTAAAAATAACTTTACTAAATTGTATGGATTATATCTTACGTATGCAGCCTCGGCTCTCTACCCACTCCATCCCTTTGACGAAGTACAGTGGGTTATATTAAAGACAATAATTTGATCTTTTCTTTGAGACTGATAGGTCTAGAAAATATTATAATGCGTTAATATTAAAAATACTAACCAATATACTATACCTATAAAATTTGTACTTACACCGTCGTAACTATACTAGATGAAGGATTTTGAGCCACCTCGATGGGTAAATGGTAGTTGTGCTCGATTTTGGGCATTTATTGCCGATCGTGTCTACAATATAAAAATTTGTTAAGATAAACCTTAAAACATGAGTTGCACATATTTTAATTTATATATAACTCAGATAATTGGTAAAAATTGAGTTACCTAAAATTTCTCTGATTCAAACAGATCGCACATATAGTTCTAATCTTCTTGTGTCTCACAAAACTCGCTCGACATATGATGTCATTGCTCGGTGGAGGGAAGATGCAGTAGACTCTTATAATGAGTGTGCATTTTATTTCAATTATCTCTGTACCTTGCACTCATTAATATGTTGGTCTCCTTCCTTACTGATGTTGCCTCCTCGGCAAAACTAATATCGAAAGCAGCCTAAAAAAAATACCAATATTGAATTTTAATAACGAATGATGGTTGATTCTTTAAATAGCAAAATACTCGTACTTATAGATAATCGATCATATATCATCTGTTTATTATCTGCAGGGATATGCTTCCAACTCTTAGCTTATAGGGGAGTGAACTTCTTAATTGACAAACCTAACTCTGTCATAAAGTTGCTGCATTGGTCCCACTAGGGTGACCATCGCTCTTACGAAATGTAATGGGTAATCTACCCCGTTCCTCGATTTATCGTCGGAGCCGATCGGAGTGTGTGCCTCGTGTCTCTCTACGTGCCAGATGAACTGTAAATCAAAGAATGTTAACAATTAACAAGTTAAATATATAGGAAATAAAATATACATACTTAAAACCACAACTAACCAATAGGAGCAGGAGCACTGTCATCGTCAGGCGTAGACACAACTGGGGAGAGCTCAATTCTCTTAGGCGACATAGTTGTGACATAAGCATTATATACATATCGACGTATAATAAAAGATTATATTAAATACATGAAATATAAATAAAGAACAATATAAATATCGTGTAAATACATCTAATCACTATCATCATCTGAAAAGGATAAATAATCATCCGTCTCACTGTCAATTTCACTATCTTCTCCATCGGCAATACAATTCTTTGAGCACCCATATCTAGATCCACTTGTGCATTTGCCATATTAATTTGGTGATGCTCAACATCTAATCGACAAAGTTGAGTTATTGCTAAGTCTTCATCGACTACTGAAGTTGAATTATTTGATGAAATCTCTTGGTTTGACTCCATGATCAAGATATTACCACCCTCAAAATCTTCAGATACTTCATCAACTTCAGTTACTTCGTATATATCGCGGTAGTGAACCCTTTGCACGACCTTCCAATGACCTCCACGTTTGATATCATTCAAATAATACACTTGATTTGCTTGGTTTGCTAAAATGAATAGGTCATCATCATACCATATTTTAGAAGTGTCAATACACGTGAGATCATACTCTTCCACCAACAATTTTTTTTTTTTGAATTACATTAGAACCATTCACACCAAAATAATTGAACTTTATATCTGAAAGAGTAAAATATTTGGACCACATCCTTCAACTCACTAAAGAAATCCAAATTGTCCCCATCGTCAGATGATGGTACACTGACCCCACTATTCTGAGTAGTTCTACATGAATCACGGGACGTCGTATGATATCGAATCTCATTTACTATACATGCATCATATAGTTGAACTTCAGCATCGGGTCTCATTGCTAAATAATGCAACTCATCTATGATCTCTGAATTTGTTAAATTTTTTAGCGTTACAATTTTATCCCTAAACCACAGTGGGAAATCTCACTCGTGATTTTGCATCACTTGATCAGCATGAACCTTTTGGACACAAGTTATAGATGCTCTGTATAAAACTTAATCAATTTAAACTCTGTGAATGAAATAGAATTAAAGTAATAACTTAATGTAAACACTTACTTTCGATATCGGTCGACTTCTTTACAATTGTTCAGAATGTACCAATGTGCTTTCTTAAACAATGACAATGACAATTTTAGACTTTGTTGGTTGCCAAAGACTCTTGTTTTCTATGAGTTTTGATGGTTGGACATCTTTATTTCATTCCGGCCTAGAAAAACTTGTCTCAATTTGACTCATAATAACGAACTGAAAGTCAAGGTCCCATTTACAATATACTCCTCTACAATAGATCCTTCAGGTCGTGCTTTATTACGAACATATTTTTTTAGCCTTCCCAAATATCACTCAAAGGGATACATCTATCACGAGGTAAATGGATTGTCAAATGAACCATAATGTCAAAAAATGTCGGAGGAAATATCCGTTCCATCTTACACAATATCAGGACTATTTGCTCCTCCATTTTACATATGTCCACTGTGTGTAAAGATCTTGCAATGATCTTTTTGAAGAAATCACATAGCTCAATCAATGGGCTACATATGTCCTTTGGGAAAAATTTACGTACAATAATTAAAAGTATTCTTTGCAACAATACATGACAATCATGTGATTTTAGTCCATATATCTTTCCTTCATTCGCATTCACATATCTAGATATATTAGCAGCATAACCATCTGGAAACTTAACTGATTTCAAAAATTGATAAAATTCACGCCTTTCTTCCAATGTCAACGTGTAATTTGCATACGGCTTCTTGAATTTGTCTCCTACCGACTGTAAATGCAACTCACTCTTTATCCTCATATCTTGCAAGTCTAATCTTGCTTTGAGAGTGTCCTTTGACTTTCCATCTATATTTAATAATGTGTCAATTAAAGCATCACAAACATTATTTTCAATATGCATCACATCTAAATTGTGTCTCAACTTTAAACTTGACCAATATGGTAACTCAAAAAATATAGACTTCTTTACCCAATTTATATCATCCGAAGATCAATGTTGCTTTTTACTGAATAAAGGATGCTTACTGAATGTCGCTTGGGGCAATGGATCTAACTGTGCTAAAATCTCATATCCATTCATTAATCGTGGTGGTCCTTCTTTTTCAATCTTTCCATTGAAATCTTTATTTCTACGCCATGGGTGGTGCACATCCAAGAATCGACGATGACATGTGTAGCATATTTTACTCCTTAATCCTTGAGATTTAGTTTCATTCAGACATACTGGACATGCCTTATAGCTCTTTGTGCTCCATCCAGAAATTGTTCCGTATGCTGGAAAGTCGTGAATGGTCCACATCACAGTAGCATATAATTGAAAGACTTGTTCAGTCGATGCATTATATGCTTCCACCCCGTCATCCCATAACTCCTTCAGTTCGTTTATCAGAGGTTGTAGGTGTACATCTATCTCTTTGTCAGGTGATCTAGGACCAGGAATTAACAGAGACATAATCATATATGGCGGCTTCATCATTTTCCATGGTGGCAAATTATAATTCACAAGTATAACAGGCCACATACTATAAGCATTTGACATGTTTCCAAATGGATTAAACCCATCAGTAGCCAATCCTAAGTGAATATTTCGTGGATCACCTGCAAATATTTCATGTGCATTGGCAAATTCTTTCCATGATTCACTATCAGCTGGGTGTCTTAATACACCATCTGTTTCAACTCGCTTTTCTTTATGTCATCTCATCTCTTTAGCCGTATGCTTCGAAATAAATAACCTCTTAAGTCTCGGTTTCAGAGGAAAATATTGAAGAATTTTTTGAGGATTCTTTTTCTTATCTATCCCTTCGTACTTGTATCTGGGCTCCTTGCACATTGGGCATTCATCCTTATTCTCGTGCTCATTCCAAAATAATATACAATCATTCTTACAGATATATATCTTCTCATATGTCAATCCTAACTCTTTTAATAATTTGTTGGCTTCATAATAAGAGTTTGAAATCACATTCAGTTTAAGAAAATGTCTCTTACAATAACTGAAGTAACATATCAAACGATTAATTGCTCCAGCCATTTAACACCTTCACATGCATTAGCTTCACCACAAAATTGAAAATCGAAAATTTAGTACAATTGGGATGGAGTTCTTTTTGTGATTCTTCCAACATTGAAATATAACTTCGTCTACAATCATTTGCATATGTGTTTACATTTATATCATCTGATTGAGGCTCGTTATTGGTTATATTTTTTGCATTATGTAAATCAGTAAATATGTCTTCGAAATCATCTACTTCAACATCAAAATTATTCTCATCTTGATTGATAATATTTATACTATCGGATGATGTAGAAGCTTCTCCATGAAAGTTTTAGACTTTATATAATCTATCGAAACCCCACTTATAAAGATGTCCTCACACATAATCCAATTCATATTGAAACAAATTGTCACACTGTCGATATGGACAATGAATTTTTGATAAATTCAAACTGATCATGTAATTTTCTACAATATTTATAAACTGATTCAACCCATTGATATATTCAGGACTAATCTGATTCTGAATCATTATCCAACTTTTATCCATATTCTTAAACCCTGATTAAACATATATACAATAATTTTGATGTTTAATTTTCAATAAAAGGAATTTACCAACTCAAATTTAGTTATCACATACAAAATAATCACACAATTTATAATTTAAACCTCACATAACATAACCTACAATTTGCATTATAACCTTATGTTTATCATCGAACATTATAATCTAAAAATTAGAAAATCCTAAACTTATCCTCTAATTTCAAAATAATCCTAATAGAACCCTAAATTCATCGTCTATTCGCTAACAAAACACTAACAACCGTATATATAATCTACAATAACCTTAAACCCTAACAAAATCCTAAATTCATCGTTTGAGTATAACAAATCTCTAAATTTATCATCTAATTATAACAACAATATAAAAAAAACCCTAAATTTATTGTAAACTTGGGAAGGAAGAATTTGGATAAACCTAAGTCTTTGCGTCGAAGGATGAGCTTGAGACGACGCCGAGAAGAAGTCGGAGCTGGACAAGAAGGTGCTAGAGCTGCTGTCGGAGCCGTACAAGGTGCTGGAGCTGTTGTCGGAGCCAGAGAATCGCTGGAAGAGAGGAGTCCTCGCACGCGTCGAAGAAGAGAAGTCGCACTTGCTGGAGATCTCACACGCGCTGGAGAAGAGAAGCCGGAGGACGGAGAAGTCGGAGCCGGAGCACGGAGATGAAGGAAGATTCGCACCGACCTTATTGCCGGAGAATCGTCGGCGAGCAGGAGAATCGCCGGAAGAGGAAGTCGTATCGAGAAAATGGGGGAATCAGCACGGGTGAGAGTTTTTTCCGCGGATATTGGCGACGAATTAACAATATTCGTCGCTAATATTTATTACTTTAGCGATGGATTTTTACGCTTTCGTCGCTAATATTTGATCATCAGTCGACTGGTGGGATTGACAACTCGACTGGGAGTCATTTAGCCGGTCACAAAATCAACTTAACCCGACTGGCGGCTCGACTAAATATTTTGCGACGAAATTTAAATATTTCATCGCTGATAATCAGTCGACTGACAGGATTGACAACTCAACTGCCAGACATTTGGCCGGCCACAGAATCGAGTTAACTCGACTGACTATTTGCAACGAAATATTTATATTTCATCGCTAATAATCAGTCGACTGGCGGGATTGATGACTCGACTGTCAAACATTTGGCCGACCGCAGAATCAAGTTTACTCGACTGTCGGCTTGACTGAATATTTGGCGACGAAGTTCAATTAGTCGTCGCTAAGTTATTTACGATGAATATTTATTTATTCTATCGCTAACTATCATTTTACGACAAATATGTTCATATCATCATAAATATATATTGCATTAGCGACGAAAATTTAAATGCTCGTCGCTAATATATCATTATTTGCAACAATAAAACCATTCGTCGTAAAGTGTAAGTTTTAGCGACGAATTATTCATTCGTCGTTAATATTTCGTCGTTATTTTTCACTTTTCTTGTAGTGCTTGTCTTATCCGTAAACTCCATCGTGTCTTAGCCAGCACGTCATTCCCGTGGGAACAATAAATCGAGTTACCGTAAACATTAAATAGATACCTACAAATAATATATATTAACGCATAGTGCAATTAAGCAACTTAAAAATTAACAAATTATAAGATAAAACTAAAATATTTTTTCCATTTTAAATTTGAAGTTAAAATAGTCAAACTATAAGTTTGAAACAGTTTATATAAAAGCTCATCATAATTTAATAACATAATATTAATAAAAGGTATAAATTTATTAACGTTTGATTAAAAGATTTATAAAAATTAGTGTCACAAATGTTGCTATATGGCATATTATAGTGAAATAATGATAATATGTTTTATTCATTCTCGTTAATTAGCTCTAGAGTTGAGCCAATATGGTTTGGTTAACAGATTAAATTCCAAACAAAATTTGTGTGTTGAGTTTGATCAAAAAATATATAAAAAAAATAAATTTTCAAAAATAATTAAAAATAATTTTAATGATTAAAAAATTATTTTATTAATTTTCAACTTCTTTCTTAATTACGTCTACGACTTGTCATCTATTAATTAACATTCCTTATTCATTAGCTCTCAATAATTTATTAACATTATTATTATTATAGCTTTAATTATGTATTATCGTAAAATGAAATATATATATATATATATATAGAAGTGAATCATTAGAGAAATTCTATTTTCGTAAAATCTCAAGTGAATTCTTGTTGCAATTAATAAGAGTTTAAAATCAATTTATTTAATGTCTTCCTGCAGGTTTCTTAGGGGCATTTGGTTCATATAGAATTTTCTATTTTTTATTTTTATTCTCTTTTTTTTTTCAGAAAATAAAAAACGATTTTTTTTTATTTTTCAGTTTTCTAGAAAATAATCTTTTATTTTTTGGAAAATGAAATGGAAATAGAAAACGATTATTTTTTGTTTTCCAGTTTTCTAGAAAACGTTCTTTTATTTTCTAGAAAATGGAGATGAAAAATACAAATTAAATACATTTTCTCATTTTCGTAGAAAATAAAAATAAAAAATGAAGAAGAAAACGTCTACCAAATGCTCCTTAATTTCTCCTTCTCTTTCTTTCTTTCCCATGTTCATATTTTTTTTGTCCGTGATTTAAACCCATGCAAAGTCCAGCACATAACAGATGATATTTCTTCTCCATCATTATGTATGTTTACGATATACGAATTAATTGAATAATAACCCAACAGCTAGCCAATGCACTCCACAATATAAATGGAAAGTTAAATATTCCAATCGATTTATTTCAAGTTATTTGTACCATTAAATATATAATAAAGTGTATCTATTAACTGGTACCCATTCATAATGAAAAATAAAATAAAATAAAATTTATACAGATAAACACGAAATAATTAGCTGACTAATTAAATATCTAATTCCGTACATATAAGCAAAGTTAAATCTTGTAAGGAGGCTTATATAGGCTCTAGGACTAACTCAATTAAGTAAACACACAAGCATAATTTTTAATTGGACAAAAGGTTAATTTCCGAAGGTTTCATTGCTCTCGAAGGTAATTTTTAATTGAATAAGTGTTCCTCTAGTGCACTTGTCAATCGAGTTCTTGATTCATCTTCTCCATCGATAGAAATAGCTGGATGGATCGTTAATGTGATGATTTTATATTTTTTCTAAAGAGATTTATATTTTTAACAGTACTTTAAAACCCTAATTAAAACAGTCTCGTCTTATACGCAACAAATAGGAGGAAACTGTTCGAGAACTCTTCCTCCCGTCGAAAAAACTGACAACGAGCAAAATAAAGAGAGCAAGACTGAACAACTTCATTTTGTAATATAATCGAAGACTTCATCTCTCTGATTATTTGCACTCAGATAGAAATTTGGGCAATTGTCATTCATGGCCTTAGTTGCATGAATTAAGTATGAAATGATATTTTGGACAACTTGACATATATCATCAACAGTTGCATTGAGATAACACCAAGGCTACGTTTGATATGTCGTAATCTGCTTTGTAATATAATCCAGATTACATTACAAGGCAGATTCCTTTGTTTGTTACTGTCTTACAATTGTAATGTAATGTAATCTGAATTACAAAAGGCACTAAAGTTTTGTAATCTGGATTACAAAACAAAACTCATGTAATCCAGATTACATTACAAACTTCTCATTTGCATGCAATAAATTATATTTGCATGTATGCAAATGTGATTTATTGCATGCATGCAAATGTGATTTATTGCATGTAAATGGGATTTAGGCTGCGTTTGGCGATCGCGGCGATCGCGGCGATGATCGGGCGATCGGCCGACGATCGGACGATAATCGACAATCGGCCGACGGCCGGCGGCGACCGACCGGCGACGATCGGCCAACGCGATCGGCGGTCGGCCGGCGACCGGCGACGGCGGTCGGCAACTGCGGCGCCCGATCGGGCGATCGCGACGCCGACACTCCGTCGATCGCCCGTCGATCCATTCCTATCGTCTTTGTAATTGATACCAAACAAAAGAATATAATGACATTTGTAATCAAAGATTACATACAATTTACATTCAAACATAGTAATGTAATCGAGATTACATTGCATTCCATTATAACTTAGATTACATTACAATTTGGATTACATTACGTCCTATCAAACGCAGCCCAAACGAAGATTCCTCCCAATATTATATTTTTTTTTTATCATGGTACATCATATTGACAGCTAACAAGTGCCTCCCCATGTATATGATTAACTGCAATTCCCTGCATTGCAATTAATTGACCACGACAAAATCTCAGTCAATATCACTATAATGAAATCATTAATTTCAACTTAGAGTAGTTAATTAATGTCGGCTAGCTAGTATTTATTTTATCACTTTAATTAGCAATTAAGATGCATGGAAGGCGTTGGAGTTTTGCATGAAAAAGGAACGACTTTAGTATTGAATTAATTGCACCATTTGGATAACATTAAAAGCTTCGGCAGGACCTTAGTATAGAATTAGAATTGATTTATGTTTTATTTATATATTTTTGTTTAACATCGGTAATTAGATCATTGTCCATTAATTAGCAATTAAGATGGAAGACGTTGGAGTTTTGAATGAAAAAAGGAACGGCCTTAGTATTGAATTAATTGCACCATTGGAAAACAATTAAAAGCTTCGGCAGGACCTTAGTATAGAATTAGAATTGCATTGTATTTATGTTTTATTTATATATTTTTGTTTAACATCGATAATTAGATCATTGTCCATTAATTATCAAAATGTTGCACACTGCCTGCAACCATTGTTAATTGAAGGATGCCCCGCAATCAAGTGACTATATATATTTATCACTAAATTCATCAGTTTACTCTTATCTAATGAGATGGAATGGAAGAGATAATACTAATTCTTTGTTCTATTTGATAAAAGAGGCTTGTATGTTTTACACTTAATCTGATCGGATTATTTTATAGACAGTGAGATAGAAATTTGGACAACTATATATAACTCATGGCCTCAATTAGTTGCATTAATTGAGATAATACTGCATGAAGATTCTATTGGACTTTCCGAGTCGTAAAAATCGCTTTTTACGTTGCGGAAACCTCGGAAGTCCGGCCACGGATCCGTGCGAAGTATAACAAAAATTAAATTCATGTATGTGTTTAAAACCTTAGATCTACCTTAGATCTACAAGATGAGAGCGTTACCCTTGATGCGACGCCCTTCGTTTATCCTGCTCGTCCAAATGGCTTGCCGGAACTCAAGAGTGTCAAGTGTACACTCTTCTATTGGTATCCACACGAACAAATGGTGGAAAAAAATAACTTAGAGTGTGCTAGTACTCCTTGAAAGTTTCGGCCAAGATAGGATGAGGGAGAGAGAGAGTGAGAGGAAGAAGATCCAAGGAAGAAGAAGATAGAGTTACTCACCAAATGAATCCACATCCAATGAATAGTGGTCGGCCACTTATTGTTGGGGGGTTACATGCATGCATGTAACTCCAAGAGCCTATGGCTCTTGGTCTCCCTCATGAGATGGCACCACATGATAAGCCCATGATGTGGAACACCATCATTGGCCTGCCCCCATGCCAAGTCACCATGACATGACAATTGGTCAAGTCAAAATTGATCATTCATCTTCCCTCTCAAGTCAAGTCAAATTTGACCTCTTATCTCTCATGGTTGATCAAATCCAACCACTTGATTCAAGTCAATTTGATTTAATAAATCCCTATTCATTAATTTAAATTGACTCAATGAATCAAATCTAAATTAGACTCATTCAACATTTGAATCAAATTGAGTCTAACTCAATTAGTCTAATTTGGATTACTCTTAATCCAATTTGGTTCATCCCATGAATTTAATCCTCATGGTTCATCATATGAACCTAATCTCCATCTAATTACCCTTTGTGTGTGACCCTATAGGTTCTTGTAACGTTAACAATGCTCCTAAACCGATTTAGGAACATAAGCAATGAGCGGTATCTAGCAACACATCATTGCTACCCAAGTAAGTTATAAGAATGTTGAGCTCCAACATCACCTTTGTGACTACTAATTGTGACTCTCACAATATGTGACAATATCCCTCTATCCTTGACATCTAGATTGACCAATTGAGGTATAGACCATGTCATCCTCGGTACAATCTATATCTTGAACTCCAAGTAGACTCACTCTAATCAAATGAGCTCAATATCTCATATTGACTATTTGGGCATGGCCATGCACTTCGTGGTCTCACTCTATCAAGAATAATAATGTCACTCCCGTCATATAGGAGGGATAGATCTCATCTACATCACTCACATCCCTCCTCATAATTTGTTACATACACAGTAATCGCCTTTATAGTCCACCCATTTACGGGTGACATTTGACGAAGCCAAAGTATACAACTCCTTATGTAGGGAACCATGGTGACTTCAGGTCTAAGGACTAATAGTCATACTGATAGCCACATGAGAAAGTATATGACACTCATATAACGATCCATGATACTTTCTCATAGCGGGTCATTCAGTATACATTCTCCAATGCATACTCATGTGTCAACTTGATATCTCATATCCATGACTTGTGAGATCAAGTCATCGTGTTGACCTACATGCTAATCTCTACGCATTAACATTGTCCCTGAATGTTAATACTTGACTAGGAATGATTAAGAGTAGTGTTTTCTATATCATCTCATTATCGATTCAACCAATCGATTGATAGTGTAAAATATGGTAAAAAAATTATATGGATTAATCCCTTTAATTAATTTGGGTTTAATTAGTGGGTTAATTGGGCTTAATTAGTGATTTATTTAAGGATTGGACTTGGGTTGAATCCATTGGGCTGAAGTTATTGGGCCGAATCTAATGGGTTGAATCCATTGGGTTGGAATTGGGCTTGGGCTGGTGGGCTTGAACACAACCCATGAACGACATTTAAAAAGGGGTTCGGATATGTTTCATGTTGGCCCGACCCGATCCATTTTTCTTCCTCTTCTTTTCCCAATCGTGATCCCCTTATTCCCAATCCGCACGATTTCTTCTTCTTTTCTTCCGATCGCGAGCTCGGCGATCATCGCCGACCATCTCGACCGACCACACGATGCCAATAGCAACGTCAGGGCTGCTCGATCTCTACTCTAGCCGCGGGATCGATTCGTCGATGCTGTCCTTTTTCGTTTGGCCGACAATCTGCCTACAGGTAGCTCCTCCGACCCCTCGGTTCCGCCGACAGCAGGCTCCGATGAGCTTTTCTTGCCAAGGTCGTTGAGCTCAACGACAGTGAGCGTCAACACCTTTCCTTCAACCGATGCTCTTCCGAATACCTAGTTCAACGATGTCGCTGCTCTTCGACATCTCCACTTGCGATGCTGCCACCATTCTAAATCGGGTGTCCTCGGTCGAACAGGGTAAGCTCGGTATGTCGTAGAGCCGATTGCCCTCTTCTTCTCCATTTTTCAGTGAATTGACTCTGAATCCTCTCCTGTGTTTTCTTCTTGTCACAGTGGCCGGTTGGATTACCACCACTTGTGAATGGATTTGGAGGTGAAGAGGGAGAGCTGGCAATTATGAATCTCAACAGAGATCTCGATCCGGGGTATGTGGGTGGAGTTCCTATAGCCTATATGGCCAATGGATGGTGATCGAGGATTTTGATAGTGGATTGGATTTAGGCTGTGGACTATTGGATTGAGCTCGGTAAGCTTCGATTTCCCTTTTCCTATGCTGTCTGTAATTCATGTGAATCCGTAGTATGTCAATTCCTAAGGAATTTGATGGTTTCTGTCGATGGATTGTCGGATGGAAGCTGTGATTCGTGCGGTGTCTGATCTCTGTGTATTGTCGATGAGGATACTGATCAGCCAACAGGTTGGATAGGGGTGGGTTTCGATGGCTGCACGGCTGTGAGTAGTAATGCAACAATAGGTGAGCTGTGTGTTCCTTTAGGACTTGGTCAAATCTCTGTATTCCTCGGTGTGGAATTGTTTGTAGCAAGCTGATTGAGGGTTAGGCTTTGTTTTGCTGTGGATGGAGCTTCCATGGCTGTGAATGATGGTGCGTGTGTGTGTGTGCGCGTGCGTGTGTGAATTGATTGACTGTGGTGATTTGGATAGTGAGGTAAGCTTGGATTGTTCTGAGTGTTGTTTAGATATGTGAGTATGCAGTTTGATTGGAGTGTGTTTAGATCTATTTACATTAATGGATCTTTAGATGTTGGTGATCTATTGTGAGTGTGGTTATGGTGTTGCAGATTGGGATAATCGAGATTTTTAATTCATAGACGAGGAAAGGATGCGAGTATAGGAACGATGTAGTGTTTAGTTCCTACGTTTGTTGGATACTTGTACTTAATCATTGTTGCTATTATGTGCAGGTTTGGGATACGAAGCAGGTCCATGACTGTGAGGATTATTCGAGCTTTGTATCAGGTGGATAATATCTACCCTGGTCAGGTAGTTTTGATCTGAATCTGGTGCATGATTTGGATTTATACGGAATTCTTTTACCTTAAATCCACTCTTATTTAATCATATGCTTGTACTGCCTTGATCTTTGAGATACCTTGTTGTTACTTCATTGATTATCTAGCACGGATATGAACTATAAACCCTATTGTGTGTTAGTTGATAGATGTTCAGTAAGTACATGTGGTTAGGGTTATTTTGGTGACCTCAGATTGGGTTACTGTGTTACATCACTAGGGTTAGGTGATGGATCAGATTATGAAGTCGATTGTTGTATCGTATACTTATTAGTTGTGCATCTATGTTGGATCTAGTTGTCTGTGCATAGATAGGTGTATGGTTGTCAGTATGTGACTATGGACTAGGGGTCCTAGCGTGATGGTATATCCATTATGGATTGTGTGCCTGTGTATGGTTATATGGACGGTCGATGGTATCTCGCTACTGACTATAGGTCTTAGCGTGGTTGATTGTCAGATGTGTACGACTCTTTGTGTGATAGAGAGAGTCTTGTGAATTGTAGTCCTTGCATAGTTGACTTCTGGTTGACCAGGACTCCCCGTGGGATAGGGAGTGTTGCGAGGATACGGATATGGAGCTATGCATCATTACATTTGCATGCATGCTGTTGACTGGGTCTCCCTTGTGGTTGAGATGGGTCGTCAGTCATCCTGCCTCCCCGGCCACTCGGGGTAGTGGTAGCAGGGTTGAGGGCAGAGCATTAGATGTGTCGCGCTCGGCCACTATAGACAGTGGTAGCTAGAGTGGCGTGCAGTTTGTCCTGACGTGCAGCACTCGGCCACTCATAGGTAGTGGTAGCTAGAGTCGCTTGCAGCAGGGGCCCCTAGGAGTAGTTAGCTCTTTACGCTTATACGCTACTCAACCATATTACCCAACTCGGCCACTCGAGAGTAGTGGTAGCTGGAGTCGAGTTAGTTGTCATGTCGTGCCACCCTGACCACTCTGGGGTCGTGGTTAGACGGGTCCGTAGACAGTGACCATGCATATGCACTGCTGATATATATGTAGGCATGTATTTGATATATGTTTTACATATGCCTGTGAGATGCTGCATTTGATTGAGCTATGATTGCTGCATATGGTTGTTCATCATGTTACATGTCATTTGCATATTATATACTGCTGTGTGTTGAGCATGATACATGTGTTGATCCAGACTATTGTATGCATTTGATTAGCATCATGTCATAGTGTGGTATGGACCGGGATGTTATTACATGTGATTATATACTGTTCATATGTCTGAGTGTTAGTCAAGTATGGGATTGACCTTTGTGCGTTCTATGGGTTATATTATTGTATATCTGTTCAGGATGATATAGCTTATGGTGTTGCAGATCGTCGTGCGTCATTGCCATTATTGATTGATCGATTTAGTATATACATTGAGTATGACTATACTGTGGTTACTTGTTATTAGATTTGGATAGAACTGTATGTCTATTGGACTCATGTTGTATACCTGTAGATTTTCACATGTATACTTGTAGATCTCGTTATCCTATATGTTGTTCATGCATTTTATATATATTACCCCTGAGTTTATACTCACCACCTCGGACCACAGGTTTTCAGCGCCCAATGGTGAAAGATTGCCTTGGGCGTTGAGCCACCGATCTCCATCTCACATCAAACGGATGGATATGTTTTCCGTATTGTTGTATTACTATAGATTATCATTTTGGGTTTTTACCCTGTATTGTTTCCGTTTTTGTGATATACGGATGTGTTGTATGTATTTGGTCTTTGATTCAATTTCTGTTATAATTCTTGTCGTGTCAAGTCACTCCGGAGTGCACAGTTGGTCTTTGTATCTTGTTTATCTGTCTGTATTGTTTCTGCTGTGTTTGGTATGTTATTATCTTATATTATATTATTATTGTGGGCCCACGGGTCTTGTATTAACCTGAAATGTTGTCACGTACAGGGGAGATGTCGTCCGTTTGCTTTTCGACACGGCATACTCTCGAGGCGTGACAATTTTATTGGTATCAGAGCCCTAGGTTGCGAAGTCTATTTTCGGATTTTATTTCGTTCAAATATCGAGTTTTGCTTTACTCGATTTTGGTTTTGTGAGTTCTGGGATCTGGCTGTTGCGGACATCTCCGAGCTACAAGATTTAAGGTATGTTAATTGTTATTACATATTCTTCTGTTGGCTTTGCATTTAGTTGCTTATAACAGTGCATGACTTGTAGTATGTTAGTTAGTATTCGTAACCGTGGTTTGAGTTGACCATGGGAACGACATATTGAGGTTATTAGACATGTACCTGCTGTCGAAAAGGTTAACTACCTTTGAGAGCCGACTGATATTGAGTCAAAAAGCAGGGATCGGGTAGTCACATCTCTTGTGGAGATCAAGGATTACCGTCTTAGAGATTTTTACTAATTATGCTTGTCGGATCATTACCTATGGGGTAATGGACAAGCGAGTATACTATTGTTGATGCAGATAGTAGATGATTAGTTTACGGTGTATCATAGGGATTTTGATCCCTGAGATGGTCGTTCTAGGTTGTATAACTTTGAGAGTACTTTTGAGTACTTAACTCGCGTTATACGAAGAAAGTAGTGTTAGTTGAATACCATTATCCGGATCTAGCCGGTACTTGGTAGAAAAGATAGGAAATAACCTACGGAAAATAATATATCACTTGGTCACCGTTTAGTGATGTTGTGAGATAGTATTTCCCCACGTCATCTTCTTTGACTCATTGTCAGGGAATTCTTGGGCATCGAGTAGGGTGATCGTTTGGTAATGAAGCTATCATGCAAAGTCGTTAGACTTGCGGAGATTACGACCACCTAATAGCTCAAGAATGTGATTGGGTTGATTTCGGCCACCCATGGTTTATTGGCTAACATCTTGATCATGAGGTTTGGATTTTTCTATCAGATCCTACCGGAAGGTATCAGATCGAGTCATGTTTATAGAAATGACTCCGTAGCAAGTGTTTTAGGAGTTGGAGATTTGATAAGCAGATATTGCAAGTCAAATTATTGGAATTAGAAGTCTCCGAATGTTGGACAAAAAGGAGCGAGATTGGAGTTATGAGTCATGAGCTACTATTGGAGAGTTTTCCGATCATAGAAGACCGATTGTAGATCGTCAGCATTTTCTTATGTTTATCAGTGAAATCAGAGGAAAGACTCCGAAGGGAGATTATGTGCGTGAAGTGCGGGTCACGGTGACACAGAGTCAGATTATCCGATGGATTATGTTATTTGCTTCTACTATAAGCAGCCAGTACCTACGAGGAGAATGTACTTTGAAGACTCAGTTGAAGACTATAGATGAAGCTTTCGAGAGGACGATCCACAACCTCGGAAGCCAAGATCATCGCAGAATATTGGGTTATCACGTCAGCATCGATATACTACCTCAGACATAGTGGAGTTCTTTGATACTACCAGCCGAGAGAAGCGAGTTACTCAGCACTATCAGTAGGAGGCATCTCAGAAGACTCAGACATTCAGACAATAACGGTTACCTTTCCAGATGACGACAACTATTACCTTCCCAGGCATGGTTAAGCTTTATATAGAGGAGAGATTTTACGACGATAGTCATATTTATACGGTATTCTCCAGTTGCAGCTATACCTTTCACAGAGTTGGAGCGTGCTACGATGTTGACAGTTCTTCAGTACTTTTACAGTCGGATGTGTACCCTTTGCCAGTACAATAGTGTTTACCATCACCATTGCAGACATTTTGGGTATTGCATTTCAGTTCAACAGATGATTTCAGGTTCTCCATGGCAAATTTTTGTAGCTACTTGAGCTCAGTTATCAAGGACAGATGTTAGGCGAGTTTTCATGATTACTCGAGAAGAGGTATAGAAGACTGAAGAATTGGTCATGCGGAGTATTATTTTAGGTTATCCTATTTGCAGATATATCGAGAGATACTGGTAGTTACAGGTAGCTAGGTCTAGAATGTTCTTGGACAGGATTTGAAGGGTTCCTATCGACTTGTGGGTTGGTGATTGTTCTCTACCATCAGGAGAGATGTTGATCAACAACCAAGAAGTCAAGGGATATCCTTAGCCTTTGCTAGACATACCTCTATTATAGACATATCCTTACGGACAGTTAAATTATTGAAATGAGGGTATAACATGTATCTCGAATGTGCATATAATTTAAGAGTATTCAGATATAGTTTCGGATGAACTCCCAGGCTTGCCACTGCATGGGCAAGTAGGAATATGCGATTGGGGTGATTTCAGGAATAATTTCAATATTGAAGACCTCATACCAGGAGATGATTTTACGGGTATCAGTGTTGCTAAACACTATGGGAGATTTATTTGTCTTAGGGTTTATTCTCGAGGAGATCCAGAATTTCTTGTTAGAAGAGAGACGAACCTTTGAGGTTATGCATCAATTATCGATGATGGAATGCGGTAGTTGCTGTGAATGAATATCCTTTGTTTTGGACACCTGAGTTTACTCTAGGGTTGATTTATGATTGGAGTGTTGATATTGTAGTGACTTAGTGTCATACAGTTATCAATATCGATGTGATGATTGAGCTATCATCAGCTTAGAGTAAAAAGGATGCAGGTGTATAGAAGACGACATTTCATACTTGGTATGAATTTTAAGATATGTTGATAATGATGTTAGACTTATCGACGATTTAGTCATTCATGGATTTGAGGAATCAAGTACTCTTGGAGTATTTGAGATCGATTGTCATCATATCTGTGGATGATATATTTTTAAAATATATTCATGATCTTAAGGGAAGTTATGTTTCCCTAGATTGATTTGGTATTTATCAGAGATGAGGATAGGATATTCTAGCGATACTATACCGCCGACTCGTTGGACCAAGAAAGTGATGGAAATCACCTGGTCGGAAGTTTGTGAAGCTAGGTTTCAGGGCCTAGTCGATGACTGACTTTTACATTAGTGTTAGTTAGTCCTTCCGTTGGGGATGGAAGGGTACTGCAGATAGATGCAACATTTCAGGGATTGGAGTGATTCCGATGTAGTTGTATGAGACGTGTCTTATGCTTATGTCAGTTGAGGTACTACGAGATGGGTTGTCATATACATGACGTGGGCTTAGCAGTTATTATCTTGTTTTGTGGATGTGTAGAGCAGGAGTGTTCATGGAGTTTTAGCTAGCTACTAGATAGCTACTTCAGGGTTGCTAGAACATGGATAGATGCGATTGGTCATTATGGTCTCTCAGTCACTTATAGAGATGTTCCAGGAGACTCTTCATTCGAGATTGGTGATTTATTCGGAGTGTATCCGAAAATAGTGAGTATTGAGACGTTCATGTTGGTGGAACGATATATGGGACATGGTTGATTTCGTAGTATGATGTTGGTGTGCCAACCTATAAAGTGGAATATTAGTGACCAGTAGGGTTACGTACCGAGATAAAAGTGGTAGCTTAGTACGATGGACTGCTTTGGGAGATTATCTAGAATTTGGAAGGGACTTGATAGGATTTGGATAGTCGATGATCGATTAGCTAGGTCCGCTCATTTTCTTTCGAGCTGTAAGATGGATTTCGTTGGATCGCTTGATGGAATTATATCCATGGAGTATCCTTGAGTATCATTTCTGATAGTGATTCATGATTCACCTTACGATTCTGGACAAGGTCGTATGAGAGTGTATATAAGAGCTGGAATATAATATTCGAGCTCAGTACCCCACTTAGTCACTTGAGGTGTGACTTTTCTCCGGATACTTGAGATGGTTATTTTGACATATCGTACAAGTATATAAGTCGGAAATTTGGGGACCAAATTTTTATAAGTAGGGGAGAATGTAAAATACGGTAATATATATATATATATATATATATATATATATATATATATATATATATATATATATATATATATATATATGGATTAACCCCTTTAATTAATTTGGGTTTAATTAGTGGGTTAATTGGGCTCAATTAGTGATTTATTTAAGGATTGGACTTGGGCTGAATCCATTGGGCTGAAGTTATTGGGTTGTATCTAATGGGCTGAATCCATTGGGCTAGAATTGGGCTTGGGCTGGTGGGATTAAACCCAACCCATGAACGTCATTTAAAAAGGGGTTCGGATCCGTTTCATGTTGGCCCGACCGATCCATTTTTCTTCCTCTTCTTTTCCCAGTCGCGATCCCCTTATTCCCAATCCGCGCGATTTCTTCTTCTTTTCTTCCGATCGCGAGCTCGGCGATCATCGTCGACCATCTCGACCGATACACGAATAGCAACGCGTCGTGCTCGATCTCTACTCTAGCTGGATCGATTCGCCGTTCCTTTTCGATGATGCACGCGGCTAGCTCCTCCGACCCCTCGGTTCCGCCGACAACAGGCTCCGATGAGCTTTTCTTGCCAAGGTCATTGAGCTCAACGACAGTGAGCGTCAACACCTTTCCTTCAACCGATGCTCTTCTGAATACCTAGTTCAACGATGTCGCTGCTCTTCGACATCTCCACTTGCGATGCTGCCTGTTGGGAGTATGAGGAATACAATCAAAGTCCCACATTGGTAAGACATGGAAAAGATCATGTGCTTATAAGAAAAAAGATATCTCCATTGGAATGAGGCCTTTTGGGTAAAGCCCAAAAACAAAACCATGAGGGCTTGGGCCCAAAGTGGACAATATCATACCATTGTGGAGATATGTGGATCTTATATGCACTAACAATTGGTATCAGAGCCATGGTCCATGTCAAGCCATGAACCTCGAACGAAGGAAGTTGAGCTCCCACGTCCGGATCAAGAGAACCAGACATCAGGAAGGAAGTCTAGTTGGGGGCCACAAGCTGGCAGAAGTCTGGGTGGGTCAAGATCGGACATCAAATCCTTCGAGGAGGGATAGGCTTGAGGGGGGGCCCAATGTGGTCCTTCGTTTGAGGGGGGGATTGTTGGGAGTATGAGGAATACAATCAAAGTCCCACATTGGTAAGACATGGAAAAGATCATGTGCTTATAAGAAAAAAGATATCTCCATTGGAATGAGGCCTTTTGGGTAAAGCCCAAAAACAAAACCATGAGGGCTTGGGCCCAAAGTGGACAATATCATACCATTGTGGAGATATGTGGATCTTATATGCACTAACAGCTGCCACCATTCTAAATCGGGTGTCCTCGGTCGAACAGGGTAAGCTCAGTATGTCGTAGAGCCGATCGCCCTCTTCTTCTCCATTTTTTAGTGAATTGACTCTGAATCATCTCCTGTGTTTTCTTCTTGTCACAGTGGCCGATTGGATTACCACCACTTGTGAATGGATTTGGAGGTGAAGAGGGAGAGCTGGCAATTATGAATCTCAACAGAGATCTCGATCCGGGGTATGTGGGTGGAGTTCCTATAGCCTATATGGCCAATGGATGGTGATCGAGGATTTTGATAGTGGATTGGATTTATTGGACTATTGGACTTGAATCGATTGTTGCATTTCGATTTCTTCTTCTATCTGTAATTCATGCGAATCCGTAGTATGTCAATTCCTAAGGAATTTGATGGTTTCTGTCGATGGATTGTCGGATGGAAGCTGTGATTCGTGTGGTGTCTGATCTCTGTGTATTGTCGATGAGGATACTGATTAGGCAACAGGTTGGATAGGGGTGGGTTTCGATGGTTGCACGGCTGTGAGTAGTAATGCAACAATAGGTGAGCTGTGTGTTCCTTTAGGACTTGGTCAAATCTCTCGTATTCCTCGGTGTGGGTGTTTTATGGTGATTGAGGGTTAGGCTTTGTTTTGTTGTGGATGGAGCTTCCATGGCTGTGAATGATGGTGCGTGTGTGCTGGCGTGTGTGAATGATTGTGTGGTGATTTAGATGAGGTTAGCTTTGATTCGGTGTTGTTTAGATATGTGAGTATGCAGTTTGATTGGAGTGTGTTTAGATCTATTTACATTAATGGATCTTTAGATGTTGGTGATCTATTGTAAGTGTGGTTATGGTGTTGCAGATTGGGATAATCGGGATTTTTAATTCGTAGACGAGAAAAGGATGCGAGTATAGGAACGATGTAGTGTTTAGTTCCTACGTTTGTTGGATACTTGTACTTAATCATTGTTGCTATTATGTGCAGGTTTGGGATACGAAGCAGATCCATGACCGTGAGGATTATTCGAGCTTTGTATCAGGTGGGTAATATCTACCCTGGTTAGGTAGTTTTGATCTGAATCTGGTGCATGATTTAGATTTATGCTGAATTCTTTTACCTTAAATCCACTCTTATTTAATCATATGCTTGTATTGCCTTAATCTTTGAGATACCTTGCTGTTACTTCATTGATTATCTATTACGGATATGAACTATAAACCCTATTGTGTGTTAGCTGATAGATGTTCAGTAAATACATGTGGTTAGGGTTATCTTGGTGACCTCAGATTGGGTTACTGCGTTACATCACTAGGGTTAGGTGATGGATCAGATTATGAAGTCGATTGTTGTATCGTATATTTGTTAGTTGTGCATCTATGTTGGATCTAGTTGTCTGTGCATAGATAGGTGTATGGTTGTCAGTATGTGACTATGGACTAGGGGTCCTAGTGTGATGGTATATCCATTATGGATTGTGTGCCTGTGTATGATTATATGAATGGTCAATGGTATCTCGCTACTGACTATAGGTCTTAGCGTAGTTGATTGTCAGATGTGTATGACTCTTTGTGTGATAGAGAGAATTTTGTGAATTGTAGTCCTTGCATAGTTGACTTCTGGTTGACCAAGACTCCCCGTGGGATAGGGAGTGTTGCGAGGATACGGATATGGAGCTATGCATCATTACATTTGCATCTTTGATGGTCTCCTTGTGGTTGAGGTCGTCATCATCCCGCCTCCCGCCACTCGGTGGTAGTGGTAGCAGGTTGAGGACGAGCATTAGATGTACGCTTCGCCACTATAAGACAAGCTAGCTAGAGTGGCGAGTTAGCTCTACGTCGCACCCACTCATAGGTAGTGGTAGCTAGGTCAAGGCCCCTAGGGTAGTTGGCTCTTTTATATGTATTTGATATATGTTTTACATATGCCTGTGAGATGCTGCATTTGATTGAGCTATGATTGCTGCATATGGTTGTTCATCATGTTACATGTCATTTGCATATTATATACTGCTGTGTGTTGAGCATGATACATGTGTTGATCCAGACTATTGTATGCATTTGATTAGCATCATGTCATAGTGTGGTATGGACCGGGATGTTATTACATGTGATTATATACTGTTCATATGTCTGAGTGTTGGTCAGGTATGGGATTGACCTTTGTGCGTTCTATGGGTTATATTATTGTATATCTGTTCAGGATGATATAGCTTATGGTGTTGCAGATCGTCAGGTACGTCGGTACATTACTTCATGTTTAGTTGATCAGTTTAGTATATACATTGAGTATGACTATACTGTGGTTACTTGTTATTAGATTTGGATAGAACTGTATGTCTATTGGACTCATGTTGTATACCTGTAGATCTTCACATGTATACTTATAGATCTCGTTATCCTATATGTTGTTCATGCACTTTCTATATATTACCCCTGAGTTTATACTCACCACCCCGGACCCTGGGTTTTCCTGTCGCCCAGGTAACAGGTAGAAGATTGCCTTGGACGTTCGGAGCTTCGCCAGCTGATCCCATCTCACATCAAACGGATGGATATGTTTTCCGTATTGTTGTATTACTATGGATTGTCATTTTGGGTTTTTACCCTGTATTGTTTCCGTTTTTATGATATACGGATGTGTTGTATGTATTTGGTCTTTGATTCGATTTCTGTTATGATTCTTGTCGTGTCAAGTCACTCCGGAGTGCACAATTGGTCTTTGTATCTTGTTTATCTGTCTGTATTGTTTCCGCTGTGTTTGGTATGTTGTTATCTTATATTATATTGTTGTGGTGGGCCTACGAGCCTTGTATTAACCCGAAATATTGTCACGTACAGGGGAGATGTCGTCCGTTTGCTTTTCGGCACGGCATACTCTCGGGGCGTGACAGATATAGATAAGAACCTACTACTCAAGGACGTTATTATACTTAGTTATTTGGAACCAATACAAGTAAATATAATAACCATGTCTTTATAAATAAGAATATGATACAATAAAGTTCATACAACAATCATCATATGATTGACTCTAGAGCTTTCACTAACAATCTCCCACTAGCACTAGTGTCAATCACCGTAGTATCTAATACCCAATGACCTAGTGTGACCTTCATGCTTTTTCTATGCCAAAGCCTTGGTCAAGGGATCTGCGATGTTAGCCTCTGTGGGTATTCTGCAAATCTTCACATCTCCTCTATCGATAATCTCTCGAATGAGATGGAAGTGTCGTAGTATGTGTTTGGTCCGCTGGTGTGAGCGAGGTTCCTTAGCCTGCGCAATAGCTTCATTGTTGTCACAATAGAGCTCTATAGGATCTGCTATGCTATGAACCACCCCAAGCTCAGTAATGAACTTGCGGATCCAAACTGCCTCCTTTGCTGCCTCTGATGCAGCGATATACTCGGCCTCTGTTGTAGAATCAGCAACTGTGTCCTGCTTCGAACTCTTCCAGTTCACAGCGCCACCATTCAAGCAAAACACGAACCCTGATTGTGATCTATAATCATCCTGGTCAGTTTGGAAGCTGGCATCGCTGTAACCCTTTACAGCTAGCTCCTCATCGCCTCCAAATATCAAGAAATATTCTTTAGTCCTTCTTAAGTACTTAAGAATATTCTTGACTGCTATCCAATGACGCTCACCTGGATCTGACTGGTATCTACTCGTCATGCTCAAAGCATACGAGATATCAGGATGAGTACATAGCATGACGTATATGATAGATCTTATAGCAAATGCATAAGGGATCTTATCCATGCGGTCTCTCTCCTCTCTAGAAGAGGGACTTTGAGTCTTCGAAAGACTCACACCATGTAACATCGGCAGAAGTCTCTTCTTGGAATTCTGCATGGCAAACCGTAGTAATACCGTGTCAATATATGTACTCTGACTTAGGCCAAGCAATCTCTTAGATCTATCTCTATAGATCTTGATGCCTAAAATACAGGCTGCTTCACCTAAGTCCATCATTGAGAAGCACGTCCCCAGCCAAGTCTTCACAGACTGTAGCGAAGGGATATCATTCCCAATGAGTAGTATGTCATCCACATACAATACAAGGAAGACAACTGTATTCCCATTAACCCTCTTGTAGACACAGGGTTTATCTTCATTCTTGATGAAACCAAACTGTTTGATCGCATCATCGAATCGAAGATTCCAGCTCCGAGAAGCTTGCTTTAGCCCATAAATGGACCTTTGCAGCTTGCATACTTTTCCAGTATGCTATGGATCTACAAAACCCTCAGGCTGTGTCATGTATACATCCTCGAGCAAGTTTCTATTCAGAAACGTAGTTTTGACATCCATCTGCCAGATCTCATAATTGTGGCATGCTGCAATAGCAAGTATGATCCGAATGGACTTAAACATCGCCACTAGAGAAAAGGTTTCATCATAGTCAATACCATGAATTTGCTTGAAACCTTTAGCCACCAATCGGCCCTTATAAGTATGCGTAAGTCCATCTATGTCAGTCTTTCTCTTAAAGACCCACTTACACCCAATGGGTTTGATGCCCTCAGGTGGATCAACCAAAGTCCATACTTGGTTGGTGTACATGGATTCCATCTCGGATCTCATGGCCTCTAGTCATTTCTCAGAATCTGAGCTCATCACAGCTTCCTGATAGGAGGTAGGCTCATTCTCAATGAGCATAACGTCATCATGGTCAGACAAGAGAAATGAGTATCTCTCAGGCTGACGACGTACCCTATCAGACCTGCGAAGAGGTAAGTCTACCTGAACAGGTGGTTGTTCCACAACTCTTTGTGCAATAATTTCATCATCCACAACATTTTGTGGTTCCTGTTCAACCTCCATCAAGGCCTCAGTGCTATAGTCCTTATCTTGAATTTCTTTAGTCTTTGCCACAAACACTTTCTAGAAACAAAATCTCTTTCTAGAAAAACTCCAGTCTTTGCCACAAACACTTTGTGCTGACTGGGAATGTAGAAGTAATATCCCTTAGTCTCCTTGGGATATCCAACAAAATTGTACTTATCGGATTTGGGTCCCAGTTTGTCTGAGACTTGACGTCGAACGTAAGTCTCACAACCCCAAATCCTCATAAAAGACATCTTGGGATTTCTCCCTGTCCATATCATATATGGTGTCTTTATTAGGTGTCTTTATTACAGCTTTGGATGGTACACGATTAAGGGTGAAGGCTGCTGTATCTAGAGCATATCCCCAAAAGGATATAGGAAGATCTGTGTGACTCATCATAGATCGTACCATATCTAATAGGGTACGATTCCTCCTTTCGGATACACCATTCCACTGTGGTGTTCTATGAGGAGTGAGTTGGGATAGAATCTCACACTCAGCTAGATAGTCACGACACTCATGGCTAAGGTATTCACCACCTCGATCAGATCGAAATATTTTAATACTCTTGCCAAGCTGGTTTTGTACTTCATTCTTGAATTCTTTGAACTTTTCAAAGGATTCTGATTTATGTGTCATTAAATACACATAATCATATCTACTGAAGTCATCAGTAAATGTAATGAAGTACCTGTAACCACCTCTAGCAGCAACATTGAAAGGGCTACATACATCACTATGTATAAGTCCTAACAAGTCTATTGCTCTTTCGTTGTGTCCACTAAAGGGAGTCTTGGTCATCTTGCCTAAAAGGCAAGACTCGCATGTCTCATATGATTCAAAATCAAATGAGTCTAGCAGCCCATCCTTATGGAGCTGAGATAAGAGACTCATATGATTCAAAATCAAATGAGTCTAGCAGCCCATCCTTATGGAGCTGAGATAAGAGACTCTCATTTATGTGACCTAAATGACAATGCCAGAGATAGGTTTGGTTCAACTCATTTGACTTGAACCTTTTGGTACTTATGTTATAGATGGGGCTCTCTAAGTCTAGAAAGTAGAGCTCGTTCATTAGAGGTGCACTACAATAGAACATATCATTTAAATAAACTGAACAACATTTGTTCTTTATTATAAATGTAAATCCTTTCTTGTCCAAACAAAAAACCGAAATTATGTTCTTAGTTAAAGCAGGCACATAACAACATTCATCAAGTTCTAGTACAAGCCCGGTGGGCAGAGATAGATCATAAGTTCCTACAGCAACAACAACAACTCTTGCTCCATTGCCTACTCGTAGGTCCACCTCGCCCTTTGTCAATGCCCTGCTATTTCTCAGTGCCTGCACATTGGTACAAATATAAGATGCACATCCGGTATCTAATATCCATGATGAAGAAATAGATAGATTGACTTCTATAACATTTATACCTGAAGTAAAAGTCTCACTTCTCTTCTTCTTAAGATCTTCCAGGTATGCTTTGCAGTTACGCTTCCAGTGTCCAGCTTCCTTGCAGTGGAAGCAAGCCCCTTCCTTGGCCACCCCTCCTTTGGGTTTCAGTTCTTTGCCTTTGCCCTTGGCTTGGGACTTTCCCTTACCTTTAGGTTTGCCCTTGCCTTTCTTCTTTTGCACCATCAAAATGGAGTTAGATTTTCCCTTCTTAAGGTTGAGCTCAGCAATTCTCAACATGCTGAGCATCTCAGACAGTGGCTTATCAATTTCATTGATGTTGTAATTCATGACAAATTGATTGTAGCTTTGTGGCAAATACTGCAAGATCAAGTCAGTGGCCAACTCTTGGCCAAGTGGAAATCTCAATCTCTGTAGGTTTTCTACGTACCCAATCATCTTTTGTACATATGGACCTACGGGAGTCCCATCTTGCATCTTGGACTGAAACAATGCCTTAGAGACTTCATATCTCTCGTGTCTTGCTTGTCCTTGATATAGTTGACGAAGATGTTCAACCATATCATAAGCATTCATGAACTCGTGTTGCTTCTGAAGCTCAGAGTTCATGGTCGCGAGCATGAGACATGACCCTTGGAAGTTACCCTTGATGCGACGCCGCGCCCTTCGCTTATCCCGCTCGTCCAAATGGCTTACCGAAACTCAAGAGTGTCAAGTGTACACTCCTCTATTGGTATCCACACGGACAAATGGTGGAGAAAAATAACCTAGAGTGTGCTAGCACTCCTTGGAAGTTTTGGCCAAGATAGGATGAGGGAGAGAGAGAGTGAGAGGAAGAAGATCCAAGGAAGAAGAAGATGGAGTTACTCACCAAATGAATCCACATCCAATGAATAGTGGTCGGCCACTTATTGTTGGGGGGTTACATGCATGCATGTAACTCCAAGTGTCTATGGCTCTTAGTCTCCCTCATGAGGTGGCACCACATGATAAGTCCATGACGTGGAACACCATCATTGGTCGGCCCCATGCCAAGTCACCATGACAGATTCCTCTCAATATTGTATTTTTTTTATAGTGGTAAATCATATTCATTTTCTCTCATTACTTGTTACATTTTTTTCACAACTATCTATTTCATTACTCGTTACATTTTCTTCACCACTAAGGCTGCGTTTGGTAGGGCGTAATGTAATCCAAGTTGTAATGTAATCTAAGTTGTAATGGAATGCAATGTAATCTTGATTACATTATTATGTTTGGATACAAATTGTATGTAATCTTGGATTACAAAGGTCATTACATTCTTTTGTTTGGTGTCCATTACAAAGACGATAGGAATGGATCGACGACGATGACGTAGTCAACGACGACGATGACGGCGGCCAACTAGCGATCTACTGGTCGACCGACGACCGACCGACGACTGGTTGTCGGTCACCATCGATCGTCGACGACCGGCCACTGATCGCTGCCGTCGTCGGTCGATCGATCGTCAGCGGCGCCGGCGACCACTTATCGGTCGGCCGATCACCGCCGATCCACCGTCGATCGCCGCCGAGCCGGTATGCCGATGCGATCACCGTCGATCGCCGGCCGGCCGCTTTCGTCGGCCGATCACCGCCGATCCCGCCGTGGCCGGTCGATCGGCACGCCAACCGCACGCCGATCGATCTGATGATCGCCGCGTCGTCGGTCGGCCGTCGTCGATCGCCGATCGGCCGTCGTCGATTGTCGACCGCCGTCGATCGCAAACTGACCTAAATCTCATTTGTATGCAATAAATCACATTTGTATGCATGCAATAAATCACATTTGCATGCATGCAAATGTCATTTATTGCATGCAAATTGGAAGTTTGTAATGTAATCTAGATTATATAGGTTTTGCTTTGTAATTTAGATTATAAAACTTTAGTGTCTTTTGTAATCCAGATTACATTACATTCTGACTCTAAAATATGACAAAAAAAAATACCTTGTAATGTAATATGGATTACATTCTGAAGTCTGACATCTCAAATAAGATACCAAAGAGAGAGAACATTTTAAGCATTCAATTTAATCTCTATGCTCATTAGATATCCATGGTTATTATATGTGCATTGAGAAGTTGAAGCAACGCATCCAATTTAATAATGTTGCATTTGATACCCTAAACCCTAGCTAATCTTTAAACATTATAAACTTCACGTTCGAAATTCCTCCTCCAACACTTTTTCCTTCTCGAAAGTTTTTTCTATAACCTTTAGAAATTTGTATTGTTTTTTTTTTATCTCATATCCGGACTTGATATGCATGCATGATTTTGATTACTGTTCCCAAACCTAAAGTTTTTTTTTTTAATTTTTTAAATACGTGTCCAATAAAAATAATGATTAAAAGAACTATTTAAAACACGCACATATATATTGCATAGATAAATATTTTTACAGAATATCATTCGCATCCCCTTGATACATATGCAAACCATGCATATCTCCTACCTTAAGACAGAATACAACAATAAAAAGAAAAATACACTGCTAACTAACTAATTAAACAGAAATAGAACATCACACTCCTAATTAATCACTTTGACAATACATAATAAAGGATGAAAAGATATCCTATATTTAACTTATCTCATGGTTGTGGCAGAATACCACCGCGAGACTCCAGCAAACTTTTACCCTATTATTGCAGCACGTCGTTTGGGCATTTCCACCCAATTTTCTTCCTTCCAGAGACATCGTTAAAGAGAAAAAGATGAGTTACGAATAAGATCAATTTATCAATTTTAGAGAAATTTTAAAATTCTTTTTTGAATTCATATGATTTTTATATATTTTGATCAAAATCTATAAAATTCTTTATGATTTATCTCTGTTATAATAAGGAATAGATCGATGAAAAATATTAAATTGATAGATTAAACCCTTACAGAAAAAGAACAAAATAGAAACGACGACAACCCCAGCAGACACCTTCATTGTACAACTGTTGTACTGCTCCCGGTCACGTGACAAACTCTCCTACAGCATTAATGTCCAGACTGGAGATATTGACCGCCTGCTGTTTTCGCCTCGCTGTCCTCCTTTACTCGCCCGATTGGGGCCGGGATTCTCAGCCCGAACAGCCTTTTTTTTTTTTTTTTTTTTTTAAGGCTCATTCGAATTCTGAATTTTTCAAAGAATATATTATATTTTTTATATTAATAAACGAACGTAATTATATTTTTTTTTTAAATTTCACCGCACGACAAACCTGATCCAGTGACTTGATTTTTCAAATGAGACGACCGTAACAAGTCTAACTATCTAGACGATCCGATCAAATCATATCGCACGGTCAAATGGTCCGATAGCATTGTTCGGAATATTTTTGAATGAAAAAGATTTTTTTTTAAAAGAAAAAGAAATATCTTCGATAACAATATTATCATGCATCGCAGGCGTTGGAGGTACGATGACAAACATATCGACTTGAGGTTTTGTATGATGTGAAAGGCACGTTTTTTTTTAGAAAGATCACCGCAGATGAGAGATAATCGATTAAAATCGAATTGATTAAGATCGAAATAGAATAACTTAAATTTTTTTAACTAAATAAATTGGATCAAAAATTTTCATCAAATCTAACCGATTTAAAAAAAATCAGTTTTTTTTATTGAAAATTGAAAAAATTGATTTTTTACATTAATCGACTGATAATTTAAATCAATCGATTGATTGGACAATCAAACAACTGATGACTCAAATTAGTCAACTGATAGTTCAATCAGTCAACTGATGATTCAATCAATCGATTGTTTTAGTTAAAATCGATCGGTTCGGTTAAATCGAATTTTTTCAATTCAAATCCAAAATTGAACCAAATAAATCGATATTTTTTAATAAAAAAATTGAATTTTTGATTGGACCGAATTGAACTTTCAAGTTCGGTCGATTCGATCGGTTTTTTCGATTTAACCGATCGATTGTACACCCCTAACATTAGGCGATCTAATTTACATTAGAGTTAGAGGTGATAGTGAAATGCTGTGTTTTATATATATATATATAGAAATACCATCATGCATGATTAATTAGAAAAAATAATATTTTCTAATTAATCATGCATGATGGTATAATACTCTTTTCGATAGGGACAATAACGTTATCGAGAATGTCATCTCAAAATCCATTCGAATCAGTCTTGAAAACCTTCTCAAAGATCATAAAATCCAACATACAAATTCACCAAATTTTTTGCATTTTGCAATCATTCAAGTGGACCCCAAATTATATATATATATATATATATATATATATATATATATATATATATATATATATTCACTGGATGATGGGGCAACCTTCGACGACAACATCCGATACTGTAGGACAGTTTGTTAAGGAAGAATGATCATCGAATTCTAATCCCCACTAATTCGCTCCATAAATGTCTTCAAACTGAAGAGAGACGCTAAGCAGAAGAAAAAAAATGCAGAGCCACAGTCCAACAGATAATAGATAATTATATTTCGTCCACCATTCTCTATGTTTATGATCGATGTAGTAATTGATAAGGATAAGATATTGCTTGCAGAATGGATTGAATTCGATGTCGAATGAGGAATTTAAAATCCTCTCTGGTTTCATATGGATCCCTCCCTGCCCTACCATCGTGTCAAGGGACTTTGTCCCCCCTCCCTCCCCTTATGATTTCTCCTCTCGTCGGTGCGGCGGATGGCGGTAGTAGCAGATTCCCAACTTTTGCAGAATGATAGATGTAGTAGTTGAAGAGTAAGCCAACAGTAAACCAACTCCAATAACTCACGATCCCGCCAAAAGGCATAGCATCAGCGGCACTGAACATGATCGGAAAGTTAATGAGTCTGATCCATTTCTTTTTGGGGTACTTGAGCGATAATAATCAAGTGGAAATCGGTGCGATGAGTCTAATAAATATAAATTAAACAAGAAGACTCACTATAAGAATAATAGTCTACTGTGACATTTTCTTATCGACACTTAATTTATAATGTAATTATAAAAAAATTTATCACGACATTTATTAAAAATAATTATAATTTAAAAAATGATGTCCAATTAAATTACTTATAATGACATCTTTAATAAATGTCAGAAAAATATTAACCTACATCACTATTAATACCGTGTCGTGTCTAGGTTTTAATTTTTCGGCATCACTAACCTACTCGATCACAACATTACTTTCGGTATCACCAACCCACTCGATGACAACATCCCTAAAATTTCCGCCATCGAAACCACCGCCGTCGACATCGCGGTCGACGTCCATCTCCTCAATGTCGTCGGTGCCCTGTTGTCTTTTCTACTTTGTCTACTTGCTTTATGCCCTTTTTTTTTGTTTTTGAGTATCCTTATCGTTTTCCAGATATGCTCTTGATCATGGAGCAACTGCTGTTGCTGTTGCTGTTGATGTTGAGAATATCACAAATTTACATAATGGAACTCACAATTCAAGGTTTGTGTTGTGAGAACACACAATTCAGAGAAGACTTGAAAGTTTATCACTGAAACACGGATAGAATGGCAAACTTTCAGGTATGCAACTTTTGAAATTTGATGGCACAATTATATTTTTTTAGCTTCAACACGATTGACATTGGAAAAATTGTAGTTTTTCTCAACACGATTACTTTGTTCTTCAACCTCCATGATGGAAATCTATAATATAACTCCATATATTACCAGTTGTCCTTAGAATTTTGAGAATGTACTCAATGTAGTAAACTTGTTGTGCACACTGTACCTTATATGCATTCAAGAGAATATCTAAAATTCTAATTTGATCAAATGAAAAATAGCTATCCATATGAATTGAAAAAAAGTGAAATAAAAAATTCATTCGTCAAGTCAATTACAAATTTATTCTGGAATCTTCACCTTTGTTTTTTGAGAGAAAAATGGATATTTAAAATTCATTTGCAACTTTCATAATCCTGAAAATCATGACATGTTCTTGGGGTTGACAGATAGTTTTTATTTGTATTAAATCTTTGGGCTCCATAATCTAATCTTTATCTTATATTATCATGCATGTGCTTGTCTGTTAATTAAAATGCCCTCATACATTATCCAATTGGCCACTCTGAACATTTGTTTCCTGGATATGGTTTGTGTTAATTTGAAGAAATTTGTGCCTTACTGTGAATGATATTCTAGAATTATTTTTAGGGTAATGATTCCTAGAAAAATTGAAGTGGTTTCTTTTACATCTTCATCACTTTTAACCTGCTGCTATAACCGAAAAAAATCATATGTACGAACATGCTAACTAGTATGTGAGCTATTTTTCTCACAATTTGCATCAAATTGATAACTCATCATTCTTTCTTCACTTCTTTTGTCACATAGGAAGCACTTGCGACCTGTTTGCATTCCCTTCAGAGTGCAATTTCTCCGGTCAGAAAATTTCTCTAGACTTGGCCAACTATGTGAAGGAAGGTGCTGGAGAACCTTTCAAAAGCTCACCGGATCTATAGTAATATTTAATTTAATTTCATTTTCTTTTTTGGAAATTTAGGTGACAAGACCAAATATTTCACTCCGAGGAAACCCACCCTAATTCTCTTGGTCCCAATAAAGAATTTACTAAATGTTTTTATCAAACTATTTGGATTTTTCAATTGTCATTTGCAGAAGAGGTTTACACATTTAGAATCTTTAATTTCTTGTTCTTGATTATCATTTTTGCAAGAAATATATGAAAAGTGAACTTGTTTGTATAGGTTTTAGTATTTAAAATTAGAGAAAATACTAGCAATTCTTTTCCTCTTTTCTTGTAGCTTGAATTGTCTTCTCATGACAAATGGTTTCATTTTGCGCCTTTGAAATACTTTGTAGTCGATTGCTACTACTTTTATGGTTTATGGTATGTATTTAGTAGATAAAGAATAAACTATCAATTAAAGAAATGCAAACTTCATATGGTTCAATCAGTGTATTACTTAAATCAGTATCGTTTGCTATGTTCTAAATCTTATCATAAAATAAAAATCCAAAATCTGGAACAATTCTCTAATATTTATGGAAACTATTTTCTGATTATTTCATGGTTCCAATTGCTATTGCCATTCACATCTTGAGATGAAATTTTTTTCCTGTATTAGACTACATCATAGGTATTCATTGTGATAACTATCTTGCTCGGATTGTTTAGCTAATTTTATATTTCTAACTATTCTTTGTAGTAGGTATGATTCTTAAGCATCGAACTAATAGGAAATTTCATTTTAAACTACAATATGAGAAAGATATGCAACCATCAGCTATGAGGACAAATCACACCAATTGATATTTAACTAAATAAGGTATTATCTAATTTTATATATCATAAATTTATTATTTGTTAGAAAGAAAAATAAACTTTTTATCCATCTTGTGTATTAAATTAAAGTAAAATTTTATATAGTCTTTTCCCTGCATATCTAATTCTTATTTGCATTTTTTCACTTGAATTGATACTTGTATGGTGACAATATACAAGGTACCTTGAATAATCAAAGAAATGCATATTCAAATAAATTCCAAATTAATGTGCAAGATAATATCACATATGTTGAAAACAATTATTCAATTCAAGACCAAAATGATAATATGAACAAAGAATCTAATGAAGGTAACATATATTAAAATTATAATAATTTATTTTATTATTTATATTATATCTTATATCCTTTTATATGTGTACAGGTAGTGAGATAGTGATGATAAACTTCATATTACTATTAACTTTAATTTGGTTGTTTATTGTTTTATTTCAGTACTAATACAAATATATCATTTGTATTTGTAGGTGATAGGTACTTGAATTTTTGTGAATCAATATTATGGTTGAAGATGGTTTGCCTGATTGAAATTTTTTTTACAAGACTTTGTTAGTTTAAAATTTAATATTTTAAGTATAGTGTGCAGTAACATTTGGATGTAAAAGACTCATCAAGACATTTGTAACTTTGACTCAAATGATTATGGGATGAATTTATATTTTCGCTTAGTACTTTGAATTTTATTTTATAATTTTTATATTCTAAACAGGAGAATAATGTGTAAATATTGAATTCATGTTTATATTGGTGATTATTTTAATGTCTTTATAAATTATTATATAAATGATCTTATAAATTGTTTTTACTAAAAAAATTTTATTGTCCTTATAAAAAAAATATAAGACATTTATAAATGTCAAAATAAATAAGTTTAGATGATATTTAGTTTTGTCCTTATTACGATGATAATAAAGCATATATAGATGTCATTAAAATCGGGCTTTTCTGATATTTTAGTGTGTCATTATATATATAAATTAAGATACTTTTAATGTTAGTATTTATATTGTATAATGACATTATAAAATGTCAAGAAAGTAAGTAGAGTCTAAGATGACATCATTTTATAGGTCATTTTTCAGTGATGTCACTAAAATATTAGTGTCGCTAAAAAACATACTATAAGGACATTTATAAGTGTCCTTAAAGACCATTATTCTGTGAAAAACTCAAGATATTAGGTAGAGGTACAATTGAGGTATCCCCCAAAATTGTCATTCATAAAGTCTTGCTAGTTGAAAATATAAAATTTAATTTATTAAGTGTTAGTCAACTTTGTGATGCAAACTATCATGTCTCTTTTGAATCCTCTAAATGCATGATTAGACACAAGGAATTAAATGAATATATGTTAGTTGGATATAGGAAATCAAATATCTATTATGTTGATCTTTCATATACTTCTAACATTTCTACTAAGTGTCTTGTTGCAAAAGAAGAAGAAAGTTGGCTATGACATAGGAGATTGGGGCACATCAACATGAAAAACATAGCCAAGGTAGCCAAGATGGAGTTGGTCAAAGGGCTACCAAAGATCAAGCATGTCAAGAATAAAATGTGTGATGCATGCCAAGAAGGAAAACAAACAAAGACATCACACAAAGGTAAAACCCTAACTAATACCTCTTTACCATTAGAATTATTGCATCTTGACTTATTTGATTGTCATAGTACTCCGTCTTTAAGTGGTAACAAATATTGTTTGGTTATAGTAGATGATTTTTCTAGGTATACTTAGGTCTACTTTATGAAACATAAGGATGATACCTTAGAAATAATCATAGGATTTAGTAAAAGGGTTGAAAATGAAAAGAGTCTCAAAATCAACCGGATCCGTAGTGATCATGGTGGTGAATTTGAGAACTCAAAATTTTCACAATTTTGTTTAGAGCAAGGGTACAAGCATGAGTTCTCTTGTCCTAGAACACCCCAACAAAATGGGGTAGTGGAAAGGAGAAATTGTGTCCTACAAGAGGCGGCTAGGACTATGCTTAATGCATATTCTTTACCTAGCTACTTGTGGGTGGAAGCGGTTAATACCGCTTGCTATATCCAAAATAGAGCTCAAATCCATAGGTTTTTAGGAAAGACACCTTTTGAATTATGAAATGAGACTATTCCCACAATTCATTATTTCAAAGTCTTTGGATGTAAAGTTTATATTTTAAACACCAAAGATAACTTAGGAAAATTTGAATCCAAAGCGGATGAGGGAATCCTAGTTGGATACTCATCTACAAGTAGAGGATATAGAGTCTATAATAAAAGAACCCAAGGGATTGAGGAATCTTCTAATGTTCAATTTGATGAAACCACTAGTACATACCCTAGAAAGTCCTCCATTGATAAGGATATTAATGACAATAATCAAGACATTACCCAAAAACTTCAAAATTTGACCATAAGGGGTAATGATCAAGGGGGAGGAAGAGGAGATTCCGATGATGAAAGGAGGGTAGAAGATAACAATGATCAATTTGAAACCCCTTCTAGAACCATAAGAATCCATCAAGATCATCCACTTGACCAAGTAGTAGGAGATCTATCTCAAGGAGTAAGAACTAGGTCATTTCATAGACCTCCTACTAGTCAAGTAGCTCTTATTTCACAAATTGAGCCCACATCGATCAATGATGCATTACATGATCCGGATTGGATTTTGGCAATGCAAGATGAATTGGCTCAATTTGAGAGAAGTCAAGTATGGGAGTTAGTACCTAGATCCAATGATAGCACCATAATTACTACAAGATGGGTCTTTAGGAATAAGCTAGATGACCAAGGAAATATCACTAGAAATAAAGCTCGGTTGGTTGCTAGGGGATTCAATCAAGTTGAGGGGCTTGACTATGATGAGACTTGTGCCCCTGTTGCTAGGTTAGAATCCATTAGAATTCTCTTAGGGTATGCTTCCTACATAGGATTTAAACTTTACCAAATGGATGTTAAATCGGCATTCTTAAATGGTTATATTAAGGAGGAAGTATATGTAGAGCAACCACCCGGATTTGAGAACATAGATTATCCAAACCATGTATGTAAGCTTAGGAAAGCATTATATGGGTTAAAACAAGCTCCTCGGGCATGGTATGAAAGATTGTCATCTTTCTTAATTTCTAAGGATTTTAGAAGAGGCCAAGTAGATCAAACTTTGTTCATAAAGTCAACATTAAAGGATATATTCATAGCCCAAGTATATGTTGATGACATCATTTTTGGGTCAACAAATGATGATCTTCTTCAATACTTTATAAAAAACATGGAAAATGAATTTGAAATAAGTTTAGTTGGAGAGCTTACCTTTTTCCTAGGCTTACAAGTCAAGCAAACCAATGAAGGGATTCACATTTATCAAACCAAATATGCAAATGAAATGATCAAGAAATTTGGTTTGGAGAATGCCAAAATTGTAACCACTCCTATGGCCACTAGCACTAGAATAGATAGTGATCATGAAGGTAAATCAATTGATCTTAAACTTTATAAGAGTATGATTGGTAGCCTACTATACCTAACCGCTAGTAGATCCGATATCTTATTTGCGGTAGTTATGTGTGCAAGATACCAATCTTGTGCCAAAGAATCACATTTAGTAACCGTTAAGAGAATTTTAAGATATATTAAAGGCACCCTAAATGTAGGACTTTGGTATCCTAGGACTAGGTCGTTTGAATTGCTTGGCTATACTGATTCCGATTATGCCAGGTGCAAATTGGATAGGAAGAGTACTAGTGGTGGATGCCAATTTCTTGGGTCCTCCCTAGTTAGTTGGAGTAGTAGGAAGCAATATTGTGTTGCTTTATTAACCACCGAAGCCGAATATGTGGCTATGGGTGGTGTTGTAGCTCAATTACTTTGGATGAGGCATACCCTTGTGGACTATGAGCTACACTACTCTAACATTAAAGTTTATTGTGACAATGTGAGTACCATCAACTTGACCAAAAATTCGGTACATCACTCTAGGACCAAGCACATTGAAGTGAAACATCACTTCATAAGAGATCATGTGGCAAGAGGGGACATTGAACTTAATTATGTAGAATCTAAGTCTAACCTTGCCGATATCTTCACCAAAGCTCTTCCCGAAACCGAATTTTCATCATTAAGGAGAGAGCTTGGTATGTGCTTTGTAGAGTAAAAGTCAAGGTTTGCATGATCCCATGTTAAGCTTTATATCTTGATACATCTCACAAAAGCCTTAAGAAACCTTGATTTTTGTATTGAGACACTTAGAAATATGTGAGATGATAGGGAAGGTGTACTTGGCTCATCATGCTTGTTATGATGCATTACTATGAGCCAATGACACACCTAGAGACATGAATACCTTATGGACCAATCATTGGGAAGGCTTGTATTCAAGTAATAGATACATAGCTCTAAGAACATGATTGGAAATTCCAAATCATATATATTTTAAACTATATTCATCATATTTTGAAAAACAGTTTTCAAGTGGAACACAAAAGTGATACAGAGTTTGCAAAATCTTTAGAACTTTTGGTAGGTTCCAAGTTTGTATCAATCTTGAAATCTGGAAAACATATATTTTTCAAACTATTTTTCCTTAATAAAGTATGATTTCAGAAATGTGTACACAAAATTTCGTGATTTTTCGAGGTTTCTAGAATTTCTAACGCATTTACGAAGTTGAATTTGAAAAATTTGAAATTTCGATTTAGCGTAGCGATGTGATCGGTTCATAAACAGTGATCGATACACTGTATTTTCGGATAAACAGCTCCATTTTTTGGTATTTAGTGTATCTTTGATGTCCTAAAACTATAGTATGATAATATTGCGTATACACAAAGTTTTAGGACTGTTTAAGGCAGTGTTTTAGGGGGAGTTTCATAAATTATATTTTTTTCATCACCAAATCCATTGTTGGTGCAAAGTTAGGACTTAATTTTTGAATTTTTGTTATACTTTGCTTCAAATATTGTTTACACATTATAAAACATATCTTGGATTAAGGGGGAGCTTAATTTCTATCTTATATCTTAGTCCAAGATCCAACACCTTAATTCTTTCATGTTTGAATCCTTCTCTTTTTGATGTATGTCAAAGGGGGAGAAGGAATGTTTAAGTTAGAATTCATATTGAAAATATGATTATCTTTTTGATGTATGTCAAAGGGGGAGAAGGAATGTTTAAGTTAGAATTCATATTGAAAATATGATTATGTGTGTATCTTTAAAGACCTAACTTAAATGATTGTCAAACATCAAAAAGGGGGAGATTGTTGATGCAATAATGCTCCAAGCATTTATATGTTTTGATGTTTGGATAATCATCTAAGTTAGGCAATATCTTGTGATCTAATTGCGAATATGTTTAAGTGACAGGGAATCCAAGGATGAAGACTTGGTAAAAGAGAAGTCCAAGTATGACCTTGGCAAAGGAAGTCCAAGGGATGAACTTGGCAGCGTAAGACCAAGCTTGTAGTCTTGGCGGTGTAAGTCCAATGTGCCTTGGCGGTGTAGACACCGTTAGCAGGACATAGCCGATGGAAGCACCTGAAGGCTAGCGCGATGGATGAACAAGTCATGGATGACTTGGAGGGATCCGAAAGGCGTGAGGCTGATGGAGGTGGCTAGAAGGTTTAGGTCTAGGCTAAGGGTGGTCTAGCAAGTATGGGGGCACCATACTTGTGTTAAAATCTCATGTTTGAGGTATGCCCGGTCATTGGTGTCATATATGATCGGTGGCGAATCAACTAGGGTTGTTTACGCGGAAGTAGCCTAGCGATCGCGCCTGTTAGGCGGATCGGTGATGGGAATGAGCGATCGGCCCGATCATGTGATCGATCGGTGATGCTCGGCGGTTGACCCGCGAGAATGGAGTCTCACTCGACTACAGTCGAGTGGAGCTCCATCAGTCGACTGATGGTCACAATCAGTCGACTGATTATGGATCCGTTGGACTTATCCAACGTGGATCTAGCCGTTGTCTCCGCGGCAGCGATGGCATCGATCGTGATGGTCCCGTCGATCGGTGATCGACTTTTTCCAGCACAGGTTGAAGCTTTATAAGGAGCTCGTGATGGAGGAAAAACCAAGAGTTTCTTGAGAGCATTTGGAGCGATTTGCTGTTGCAAATCAGGGTCTCCAAGTTGATATCAAGCAACCAAGTGATCAAACATTCAAAGAGCATTTGTAAAGTGTTTTCTTTACTTGTATTGCTTTGTATTTCATTATATTGCTTGTATTCATCTTGTATTACTGTTGTATACATTGTACGAGGTTTCTCCACCTCCGGATTGTTTTGAGAAGGAGTGTTTATTAGTGTTTGCGTGTGCATCACTAGAGCTCGTAGAGCTCGATCCGTGGAGTAGGAACCTTGAGGTTCCGAACCACGTTAAATACTCGTGTTCGTGTGTGATTGTATATTTCGTTATTGCTTTTATTATCTATATTCCGCTGCGCTAACGAAATTGTAGACACGAACGAGATCGAATTCCATAATCGCACGGGCACGTCGCTATTCACCCCCCCCCCCTCTAGCATTACAAAGGTCTTAACAAGTGGTATCAGAACTCGAGGCTCTTCTACGGATTAACAACCCGGAGTCAAGAAGCTAGAGGGAAGAATATGGATTTCCAAGAAAAATTGGGTGACGACGTCAACATTCCACCTTCCTTCAACTGCGAACATTTCGTGTATTGGAAAGGTATGATGGAATATTTTCTAATGACAAATATCGAAAATTGGTTTGTCGTGACTATAGGTTTTGATGCTCTGAGAGGGGAGAACGGCGAAATCCAAAGGATTTAAAACGAGCTTGAGAATGGGATTCTCAGACCGAGAGAAACTATGTTTGGTTGGACCAAACATAAAGCGAGCATGAAATTGTTTCAGTCGCAATGGAAGCGTGGATGGGCCGTGTCTTATGAAGACATAATGGATGGACCAAAATGGTTTGGTTCTAATCCAATGGATGAGAATAAACCAAAGGGTTTGGTTTATATTAAACGAATGAACCAAATGTTGGTTCGGTTCGTTTTAACTTAAAATAAACCATCATGGTTTGGTTTATTTTAACTTATCTTAATGGAGCGGGTTAACGGGCTTTATGGATATGATCCATTAACCATTAAGAGAATTAGTTCTCTATAAAAGAGGGCTTAATGGATAATTAAGCCCTAATCCAAACCCTAGCCCTTGGTGTTGCCGCCCACCCCTTGAAGGAGGTTTTCGGCGCCAACCCTAGTGTGTGCCGCCCAACCTCTTGTGCCGTCCAACTTATTGCGGCGACCAAGCTTCAGCCAGTGAACCTCCGGCGACCCTCCGGTGATCTCCTCTAGGTTCGGTGATAAGGTGAGCTTCCATCTCTCCTTGGCCGGCCTCTATTCCTCCACCAAAAGCTGTCCAGTTTTTCTGGACAGCTTGTTTCTTTGTTGTCGGAGCGTCGTTTGGACGACGGTTAGTGCTCCGATAGCGCCTAACTTACCGGGGATTTGATCTCCGGTAATCCTCTGAGGTGGAGGACGAAGGATTCGTCAATTGGTTGACGAATACCTCTCCGGAGGAGCGAGTTTTGAGAACTCGTTTTAGGATCCGAATTTGGATTCGGATCGTGATCATCTCTCGATCACATCGTCTTCAACACGAGGCTAGTAACCCGTACGAAGACGAGCTCGTGACTTAGCGAAGTCATCCCGAGGAGCTCGGCGTGGATACGGATAGAGACGATTCTTACGAGGATCGTTCCGGTTGATGCCGTTCCCGCTACACGTCATACGGAAGGTATAACGTAGATAATTTTCTTTTATTGCAAATTTTAATTTACGGTTATGTCTACACTTGTTGTAATAGCATGCGTGTGTTGTGTGTGTTGTAATAAATAGGAGTATTTATTATTTTATTGCTTCCGCTGTGTTCATGTTTACGAAACATGATCGAACACACACACGCCGCGGTGCCGGAAACCCAACAGTGGTATTAGAGCCCAGGTTGTGTTTCGACATAATCGTAAAATGGTTTTGCGATAGTCATAATGTATTTCTGGAAATTTTCTAAATTTTGGAAATTTAGAAGTATTTATGGAAATCATCCTTGTCTGTCTGGAGCTGGCATCCGTATACCCACGTGTCACCATGTACCCTTCTCCATATATTAGGAACGCATCCTTAGTTCTTCTCAAGCACTTAAGGATCGTCTTAACAGCCACCCAATGATCCATTCCTGGATCAGACTGGTATCTGCTCGTGACACTCAGAGCATACGATACATCGGGCCTTGTACATAACATAGCATACATGATAGATCCTATTGCGGATGCATAGGGAATCTTACTCATGCAAATCCTCTCGTCTTCTGTGCGCGGACACATAGACTTCGAAAGGTGTACCCCATGCATGATGGGTAAGAAATCTTTCTTGGATTCCGACATGCTAAACCTCTTTAGCACTCGGTCTATATATGTAGACTGCGAAAGACCAAGCAACTGTTTCGATCTATCTCTATAGATCTTAATCCTGAGGATGTAGGTTGCTTCTCCCAGGTATTTCATGGAGAATGTCTTAGATAACCAAACATTCACTGACTGTAAGACTGAAACATCGTTTCCTATAAGTAGTATGTCATCGACATACAATACTAGGAACACGACTGCACTCCCACTAACCTTCTTGTACACACAAGGTTCATCTGGATTTTGTGAGAAATCAAACTTTTTGATCGTCTCATCAAAACGGATATTCCAGCTCCTGGATGCTTGCTTCAATCCATAAATGGACCGTCGCAATTTGCATACCTTGGTTTTATCAACCGATGTGAAACCCTCAGGCTGTATCATATACACGTCCTCGAGCAGGTTTCCATTAAGGAAAGTTGTTTTCACATCCATCTGCCATATCTCATAATCATAATGAGCCGCTATGGCCAGGAGCATTCGAATGGATTTAAGCATAGCTACAGGCGAATAGGTTTCGTCATAATCAACACCTTGTTTTTTTTTTACGATATCCTTTCGCCACCAATCTAGCCTTATAGGTAATCACATTACCATCCATGTCGGTTTTCTTCTTGAAAACCCACTTGCACCCTATAGGCTTTATCCCTTCAGGTGGTCGACAAGTTCGAACTTGGTTTTCATACATGGAATCCATTTCCGACTTCATGGCACCAAGCCACTTATCCCTTTCTGAACTTGTCAGCACTTCTTCATAACTGGTAGGCTCCTCATCATCAATGAGTAACACGTCGTTCGATTCACTTACGAGAAATCCATATCTCTCAGGAATATTGCGTGTTCTACCAGATCTACGAAGATGTGGTGTTACAATAGGTCCAGCCGATTGCTCATCACTATGAGTTGTCGGTTGTTGTGCTTCACCAGGTATCTCGTCAATGTCTATTTGAGTCTCTCGAGCCTCCTCAAGCTCGACGACACTCCCACTATTTTCTTGCAAGAGAAACTCTTTCTCTAGAAACACAGCATGCCTTGAAACAAACACCTTTTGTTTCACAGGATGATAGAATTGGTAACCCCTTGTTTCCTTAGGGTATCCAATAAATAGACATTTATCAAACTTAGCATCCAATTTGTCTGATACAGTCCGCTTCACATAAGCAGGACAACCCCATATCTTCAAGTAAGATACATGAGGTTTCTTACTATTCCATATCTCATATGGAGTAGTTGAGACTACCTTAGTTGGCATTCTGTTTAACAAGTAAACAGCTGTCTGAAGTGCATAGCCCCAAAAGGACTTGGGAAGAGTTGCATGATTCATCATTGACCTGACCATGTCCAACAAGGTCGATTCGCCCTCGGATACACCATTATCTTTGTGGTGTATATGGCGGAGTCCATTGAGACAATATGTCATTGTCTCTTAGATAATCAAGAAACTCTTGACTTAAGTATTCACCACCTCGATCCAATCAGTATTTTAATACTTTTGTCATGTTGTTTCTCTACTTCATTCTGAATTCTTTGAACCTTTCAAAGGCTTGGACTTGTGTTTCATCAAGAACACATACCCAAACCGTGAGTGATCATCGGTGAAGGTAATGAAGTAGCTATAGCCTCCTAAAGCTTGAGTTGACATAGGTCCACATACATCGTATGTATTAGACCTAGTAACTCTCCCACTCGTTCACCTTTTCGTAAAGGTAACTTAGTCATCTTGCCTTTTAAGCATGATTCGTATGTATCGTATGAATCCAATTCAAACGATTCCAGAATTCCACATCGGTGTAATTCGGACATGCGTTTCTTGCTTACATGGCCAAGACGACAATGCCACATGTAGGAGTCTATTTGATTACCCTTTCGAGAAACCTTTGTTGTTGCTCGCCGATATTGCAAATGTCATCCTTTGAATCGTCCAACGTATAAACACAATTGCTTAAAGTTCCAGTCCCATAAAGAACCCCATTCAAAGTTATGTAACAACAATTGTTACTAAACGTCAAATGGAAACCATTTCTATTTAAACAAGAAATAGAAATGATGTTCTTTATCAACAAAGGAATATAAAAGCAATTGTCGATTCTAAGACAAGTCTGCAGGAGTTTCAAATACGTTCGATGGCGAGTCGCGTGACCTTTGCTTCATTCCCAACACGTAAATTTGACTCTCCCTTGATGAGTCTTCTTCTATTCCTTAGCCCATGTATGTCATTACATATATGTGAGCCACACCCAGTATCTAATACCCAAGTGTCTAAGGAAATAGAATGACAATCAATAAAGAAGATTTCTGAAGAAGATGGGGCATCCGAGGCCTTATCCTTCTTCACGGACTCGTGATAAACCTTGCACTTTCTACGCAAATGTCTCTCCTTCCCATAATGATTGCAAGTGCCCTTTTGGTAGTTACGCCTTTTAGCCTTTTTCTTCTTCCCCTTCATTGTTCCTTTGACTCCCTCTTAGAACCTTTCTTGAGGAATCAACTAACAACACTCCTACTCATGCTTCTCGAAGGCTCAGTCTTAGATGTTGGCGATACCACAGATGAACCTCCTTGCATCTCGGAGGTGAAGAGGAGCTTGGAGACTTGAACCTTTCAATCTCACTTGCTCATCAACCAACTCACAGAGATGAAGGACTACGATATGAGCATCCATATGCTCATGTTGCTTTCGTAGCTTGGGTTCCATCGCGGCTAGCATGATGCAACTCATTTGTTCAGAATCACTCACATGTTTCTGATAAGTCAACAATTGGTCCAAAGTTGCATAAATCACTAGGGGAGGCGGGAAGAGGCGCCGAGGACATACACAAGCTTTTCACCTTGAGAACAATTCTCAAGTTTCTAAGCCGATCCAAGAAGTTCGGCCCGATCAATTTATTTGAATCCAAAATGGAGCGCAAATTCAAACACATCATGATCAATATATTAACTTAGAAATACAAAAGCATATATGAGAAAGATGATTTTAAAATGCATCAATATACATTTATAAAATCTCATTCATTTTTCGAATTTCAAAAACCCTTAAAATCACTTCGGGAGATCGTAGGTCCATCTCCGAATGGGCTGATATCCATCATAGATAAGAACAACCTTGGAGTGAGTCCAACAAGCCATTCTTAGCTATGATGGTGGGTATCAAGTATACCGATTACATATCATGTATATGTAACTATCACAATGTGCTATCAACTAATTGAATGTTTACACATACATTGGGTTGTTAACACATTAACAAGTATGCATCATATGCATAGCACCCAACTTCACCTCTCTTCACATCGACCTTGGAGTGAGTCCAACAAATCGATGCTCGAAGTTAAAGCCGACCCATTAATCGCGAAATAGTTTTAATATGGTTAGGCGCATTCAACCAATTAGCCTTGAGCTTGGAGTGAGTCCAACAACCCAAACTAACGATTGACCTCGACTCTTACCATATTAGAGTTAAACTATTCCAATGATTTGAACATGTTGAGGTTAGTAGGGCTTGGTGAGTCAACAACCCAAACAAGCAGAACTCTGGTTCTAACCATATTAATGGAAGGTGTAGGCTTTAATATTGATTAAGGGTTTTTATGTCTCATCCTCTTTGCATGCAAATAACTATTATCTACATGGCATGACATACATGACATACATCTATATGTCACGAAACGCGTGGCATAATGTTATGCATCTAAAGCAATTACATGGCATACAATTATGTCATGTATATAATTTCCTTATATGTCATAACTATTTATGGAAATAAAATATGTTTAAGATTTGATTCTCCAAATCAATTCATGATTAAATTAGGAAACAAATTTCCAAATCTAATCACATATTTTATTCATGGAATTATTTGATTAAGGAAAATCTATTTAGGAAACCAATTTCCTAAATCATTAAAACTACTTATGGAAATAAAATATTTTAAGATTTGATTTCCCAAATCAAATCATGATTAAATTAGGAAACAAATTTCCAGAATCTAATCAAATATTTTATTTATGGAAAATATCAATTTCCATAAATACTTCCAACTTTCCAAAAGTGGAAGATTTCCATAAATACTTCTAGACTTTCCAAAATTGAAAATTTTCCATAAATACTTCTAAATTTCCAAAATTAGAAAATTTCCAGAAATACATTATGACTATTGCAAAACCATTTTTTACGATTATGTCGAAACACAACCTGGGCTCTGATACCCTTTGTTGGGTTTAAACGCATGGCGTGTGTGTGTTCGATCATGTTTGTAAACATGAGCATAAGCGGAAGCAATTAAAATAATAAATCTATATTTATTACAACACACACAACACACGCATGCATATTACAACAAGTGTAGACATAACCGTAAATTAAAATTTGCAATAAAAGAAATTTATCTACGTTATACCTTTCGTATGACGTGTAGCGGGAACGACATCAACCGGAACGATCATCGTGAGAATCGTCTCTATCCGTATCCACGCCGAGCTCCTCGGGATGACTTCGCTAAGTCACGAGCTTCGTCTTCGTACGGGTTACTAGCCTCGTGTTGAAGACGACGTGATCGAGAGATGATCACGATCCGAATCCAAATTCGGATCCTAAAACGAGTTCTCAAAACTCGCTTCTCCGGAGAGGTATTCGTCAACCGTTTGACGAATCCTTCGTCCCCCACCTCAGAGGATTACCGGAGATCAAATCCCCGGTAAGTTAGCCGCTGTCGGAGCACTAACCGTCGTCCAAACGACGCTCCGAAAACAAAGAAACAAGCTGTCCAGAAAAACTGGACAGCTTTTGGTGGAGGAATAGAGGCCGGCTAAGGAAAGATGGAAGCTCACCTTATCACCGAACCCAAAGGAGATCGCCGGAGGGTTGCCGGAGGTTCTCCGGCTGAAGCTTGGACGCCGGCAAAGACTTGGACGACAGCACACAAGCTGGGCGGCGACTTTAGGGTTGGCGCCAATTAACTCCAAGGTAGAGGTGGGCGGCAACTCAAAGGGGCTAGGGTTTTGATTAGTTAGGGTTTAACAATCCCTTAAGCCCTCTTTTATAGAGAACTAATTCTCTTAATTGTTAATGGATCATATCCATAAAGCCCGTTAACCCGCTCCATTAGGATAAGTTAAAATAAACCAAACCATGATGGTTTATTTTAAGTTAAAACGAACCGAACCAACCTTTGGTTCATTCGTTTAATATAAATCAAACCCTTTGGTTTATTCTCATCCATTGGATTAGAACCAAACCATTTTGGTCCATCCATTATGTCTTCATAAGACACGGCCCATCCACGCTTCCATTGCGACTGAAACAATTTAATGCTCGCTTTATGTTTGGTCCAACCAAACATAGTTTCTCTCGGTCTGAGAATCCCATTCTCAAGCTCGTTTTAAATCCTTTGGATTACGCTCGTTGTGCGTGTGACCAAATAGGTTCTCGGTTTATATTGGTCTATAATTAACCATTAATTATAGAGCGATCATGAGTGGCACCTAGTAGTACATCATGATCCCCAATTAAGAAAAAGATCAGCGGTTGATCGAACTATTTACGAAACCCTTGATGGCTCGAATGATCGTGCCTCATTCCCTTCACTCATCTTATACCCACTTGGTTGGGACATGGTCTATAGTGTCAGTCCCACTAAGTTGACACGTCACCTAGCCAAGTATCATTTCCTCATCCTACAGTTCTAGTTACTCCACATGTATCGAAGAGTACCTTACTCTAAACATGTAATGCTTTGGCCAAAGACTTTAGTAACAATCCGACGAGAGGCCATGGGTATACATCTCCTCGCAAGGAGTGGTGAATCCTTTATAGGCTATTGAAACACCTTGATCACTTCGACTTATACCCAATCATCCCGGGTCCACATCTCCTCGGAGATGTTTGCTTAAGATGTCAAAGCATAAGTCTCCATGATCAAGATGACTTGAATACCGCAAGTCAAAGGAACATCGCACTTAAGCCACAGTAAGAACTTCATTGACATATCTATATATGCAGAGAACCATATGAAGTCTTACGGCTGGTCACTCCAATGAACTAGTTACCATAACTAGCATCCACGATCAACTCCGGACATCACTATGTCTCCAGCCAGTGAGAATCAGCTGCTTGGATACACCAAGGAGTATACCTCGTGCTAGTCTTGACAGAACTGATGGTGTCCAAATCCATCAATTCATCGACTAGGGATAATTCCGATACATCACAATTACACATGTAGAGATACTCACTAGTTGTGATCCAATCACAAATTCTCTCATGCTGTGAATCGTATCGTGGACATTCAGTAAATGAGTTTAAGATCCAATCAAATATATAAAACATGTATACTCAAATAGTGAATCTTCATTTATCATATAAATGGTTTATACATAAGGCGATTGCCTTAGGACATCTCTCATATATTACTAACACTATTCACCCCCCCCTCTAGCATTACAAAGGTCTTAACAAGTGGTATCAGAACCCGGGGCTCTTCTACGGATTAACAACCCGTAGTCAAGAAGCTAGAGGGAAGAATATGGATTTCCAAGAAAAATTGGGTGACGACGTCAACATTCCACCTTCCTTCAACTGCGAACATTTCGTGTATTGGAAAGGTATGATGGAATATTTTCTAATGACAAATATCGAAAATTGGTTTGTCGTGACTATAGGTTTTGATGCTCTGAGAGGGGAGAACGGCGAAATCCTCAAAATGAAGCGATGGACATCCGCTATAGCGTCAAGCTTGGAACCTTTCCAACTTATTGCGCCTCCATTTTAGGTGAATACATACCCGGTGAGACATGGAATCATCCTTGCATGCGTAGCCATCCGTATACCCACGTGTCACCATGTACCCTTCTCCATATATTAGGAACGCATCCTTAGTTCTTCTCAAGCACTTAAGGATCGTCTTAACAGCCACCCAATGATCCATTTCTGGATCAGACTGGTATCTGCTCGTGACACTCAGAGCATACGATACATCGGGCCTTGTACATAACATAGCATACATGATAGATCCTATTGCGGATGCATAGGGAATTTTACTCATGCAAATCCTCTCGTCTTCTGTGCGCGGACACATAGACTTCGAAAGGTGTACCCCATGCCTGATGGGTAAGAAATCTTTCTTGGATTCCGACATGCTAAACCTCTTTAGCACTCGGTTTATATATGTAGACTGCGAAAGACCAAGCAACCGTTTCGATCTATCTCTATAGATCTTAATCCCGAGGATGTAGGTTGCTTCTCCCAGGTATTTCATGGAGAATGTCTTAGATAACCAAACCTTCACTGACTGTAAGACTGAAACATCGTTTCCTATAAGTAGTATGTCATCGACATACAATACTAGGAACACGACTGCACTCCCACTAACCTTCTTGTACACACAAGGTTCGTCTGGATTTTGTGAGAAATCAAACTTTTTGATCGTCTCATCAAAACGAATATTCCAGCTCCTGGATGCTTGCTTCAATCCATAAATGGACCGTCGCAATTTGCATACCTTGGTTTTATCAACCGATGTGAAACCCTCAGGATGTATCATATACACGTCCTCGAGCAAGTTTCCATTAAGGAAAGCTGTTTTCACATCCATCTGTCATATCTCATAATCATAATGAGCTGCTATGGCCAGGAGCATTCGAATGGATTTAAGCATAGCTACAGGCGAATAGGTTTCGTCATAATCAACACCTTGTTTTTTTTTACGATATCCTTTCGCCACCAATCTAGCCTTATAGGTAATCACATTACCATCCATGTCGGTTTTCTTCTTGAAAACCCACTTGCACCCTATAGGCTTTATCCCTTCAGGTGGGTCAACCAAGTTCCAAACTTGGTTTTCATACATGGAATCCATTTCTGACTTCATGGCACCAAGCCACTTATCCCTTTCTGAACTTGTCAGCACTTCTTCATAACTGGTAGGCTCCTCATCATCAATGAGTAACACGTCGTTCGATTCACTTACGAGAAATCCATATCTCTCAGGAATATTGCGTGTTCTACCAGATCTACGAAGATGTGGTGTTACAATAGGTCCAGCCGATTGCTCATCACTATGAGTTGTCGGCTGTTGTGCTTCACCAGGTATCTCGTCAATGTCTATTTGAGTCTCTCGAGCCTCCTCAAGCTCGACGACACTCCCACTGTTTTCTTGCAAGAGAAACTCTTTCTCTAGAAACACAGCATGCCTTGAAACAAACACCTTTTGTTCCACAGGATGATAGAATTGGTAACCCCTTGTTTCCTTAGGGTATCCAATAAATAGACATTTATCAGACTTAGCATCCAATTTGTCTGATACAGTCCGCTTCACATAAGCAGGACAACCCCATATCTTCAAGTAAGATACATGAGGTTTCTTACTATTCCATATCTCATATGGAGTAGTTGAGACTACCTTGGTTGGCATTCTGTTTAACAAGTAAACAGCTGTCTGAAGTGCATAGCCCCAAAAGGACTTGGGAAGAGTTGCATGATTCATCATTGACCTGACCATGTCCAACAAGGTCCGGTTACGCCCCTCAGATACACCATTATGCTGTGGTGTATATGGCGGAGTCCATTGAGACAATATGTCATTGTCTCTTAGATAATCAAGAAACTCTTGACTTAAGTATTCACCACCTCGATCCAATCGAAGTATTTTAATACTTTTGTCATGTTGTTTCTCTACTTCATTTCTGAATTCTTTGAACCTTTCAAAGGCTTCAGACTTGTGTTTCATCAAGAACACATACCCAAACCGTGAGTGATCATCGGTGAAGGTAATGAAGTAGCTATAGCCTCCTAAAGCTTGAGTTGACATAGGTCCACATACATCAGTATGTATTAGACCTAGTAACTCTCCCACTCGTTCACCTTTTCCCGTAAAAGGTAACTTAGTCATCTTGCCTTTTAAGCATGATTCGTATGTATCGTATGAATCCAATTCAAACGATTCCAGAATTCCACATCGGTGTAATTCGGACATGCGTTTCTTGCTTACATGGCCAAGACGACAATGCCACATGTAGGAGTCTATTTGATTATCCTTTCGAGCACTGTTGTTGCTCTCTTCGATATTGCAAATGTCACCGATACGTCCAACGTATAAACACCATTGCTTAAAGTTCCAGTCCCATAAAGAACCCCATTCAAAGTTATGTAACAACAATTGTTACTAAACGTCAAATGGAAACCATTTCTATTTAAACAAGAAATAGAAATGATGTTCTTTATCAACAAAGGAATATAAAAGCAATTGTCCAGTTCTAAGACAAGTCCTGCAGGGAGTTTCAACAAATACGTTCCGATGGCGAGTGCAGCAACCGTTGCTTCATTCCCAACACGTAAATTTGACTCTCCCTTGACGAGTCTTCTTCTATTCCTTAGCCCATGTATGTCATTACATATATGTGAGCCACACCCAGTATCTAATACCCAAGTGTCTAAGGAAATAGAATGACAATCAATAAAGAAGATTTCTGAAGAAGATGGGGCATCCGATGCCTTATCCTTCACTGACTCTTGATAAACCTTGCAATTTCTTCACCCTCCTTGCCATAATGATGGCAAGTGCCCTTTGAGCCGGTTCTCGCTTTTAGCCTTTTTCTTCTTCCCTTCTCATTGTTCCTTTGACTTCCTCTTAGAACCTTTCTTTGAGGAATCAACTAACAGCACTGTCCCCTGCTCATGCTTCTCAGAAGACTCCACAGTCTTCAGCATATTGAGCAGTACCACAGATGAACCTCCTTGCATCTCAGAGGTGAAGAGGAGCTTGGAGACTTCGAACCTTCAATCTCACTTGCTCATCAACCAACTCACAGAGATGAAGGACTACGATATGAGCATCCATATGCTCATGCCGCCAGAGCTTGGGTTCCATCGCGGCTAGCATGATGCAACTCATTTGTTCGTAATCACTCACATGTTTTCGATAGGCCAACAATTGGTCCAAAGTTGCATCGCCACTAGATCAAGTGAAGAGGCGCCGAGGACATACACAAGCTTTTCACCTTGAGAACAATTCTCAAGTTTCTAAGTCACCCAAGAAGTTCGCCCATCGAATTTATTTGAATCCAAAATGGAACGCAAATTCAAACACATCATGATCAATATATTAACTTAGAAATACAAAACGAGCATATATGAGAAAGATGATTTTAAAAATGCATCAATATACATTTATAAAATCCCATTCATTTTTCGAATTCAAAAACCCTTAAAATCACTTCGGGAGATCGTAGGTCCATCTCCGAATAGGCTGATATCCATCATAGATAAGAACAACCTTGGAGTGAGTCCAACAAGCCATTCTTAGCTATGATGGTGGGTATCAAGTATACCGATTACATATCATGTATATGTAACTATCACAATGTGCTATCAACTAATTGAATGTTTACACATACATTGGGTTGTTAACACATTAACAAGTATGCATCATATGCATAGCACCCAACTTCACCTCTCTTCACATCGACCTTGGAGTGAGTCCAACAAATCGATGCTCCAAGTTAAAGTCAACCCATTAATCACGAAATAGTTTTAATATGGTTAGAGCGCATTCAACCAATTAGCCAGGCTTGGAGTGAGTCCAACAACTCAAACTAACGATTGACCTCTGACTCTTACCATATTAGAGTTAAACTATTCCAATGATTTGAACATGTTCAGGTTCGAGCCGGGCTTGGAGTGAGTCCAACAACCCAAACAAGAAACAGAACTCTGGTTCTAACCATATTAATGGAAGGTGTAGGCTTTAATATTGTTTAAGGGTTTTTATGTCTCATCCTCTTTGCATGCAAATAACTATTATCTACATGGCATGACATACATGGCATACATCTACATGTCACGACACGCATGGCATAATGTTATGCATCTAATGCAATTACATGACATACAATTATGTCATGTATATATTTCCTTATATGTCATAACTATTTATGGAAATAAAATATGTTTAAGATTTGATTCTCCAAATCAAATCATAATTAAATTAGGAAACAAATTTCCAAATCTAATCACATATTTTATTCATGGAATTATTTGATTAAGGAAAATCTATTTAGGAAACCAATTTCCTAAATCATCAAAACTACTTATGGAAATAAAATATTTTAAGATTTGATTTACCAAATCAAATCATGATTAAATTAGGAAACAAATTTCCAGAATCTAATCAAATATTTTATTTATGGAAAATATCAATTTCCATAAATACTTCCAACTTTCCAAAAGTGGAAGATTTCCATAAATACTTCTAGACTTTCCAAAATTGAAAATTTTCCATAAATACTTCTAAATTTCCAAAATTAGAAAATTTCCAGAAATACATTATGACTATCGCAAAACCATTTTTTACGATTATGTCGAAACACAACCTGGGCTCTGATACCACTGTTGGGTTTCCGGCACCGCGGCGTGTGTGTGTTCGATCATGTTTCGTAAACATGAGCATAGCGGAAGCAATTAAAAATAATAAATCTATATTTATTACAACACACACAACACACACATGCATATTACAACAAGTGTAGACATAACCGTAAATTAAAATTTGCAATAAAAGAAATTTATCTACGTTATACCTTTCGTATGACGTGTAGCGGGAACGGCATCAACCGGAACGATCCTCGTAAGAATCGTCTCTATCCGTATCCACGCCGAGCTCCTCGGGATGACTTCTCTAAGTCACGAGCTTCGTCTTCGTACGGGTTACTAGCCTCGTATTGAAGACGACGTGATCGAGAGATGATCACGATCCGAATCCAAATTCGGATCCTAAAACGAGTTCTCAAAACTCGCTTCTCCGGAGAGGTATTCGTCAACCGTTTGACGAATCCTTCGTCCCCCACCTCAGAGGATTACCGGAGATCAAATCCCCGGTAAGTTAGCCGCTGTCGGAGCACTAACCGTCGTCCAAACGACGCTCCGACAACAAAGAAACAAGCTGTCCAGAAAAACTGGACAGCTTTTGGTGGAGGAATAGAGGCCGGCTAAGGAAAGATGGAAGCTCACCTTATCACCGAACCCAAAGGAGATCGCCGGAGGGTCGCCGGAGGTTCTCCGGCTGAAGCTTGGACGCCGACAAAGACTTGGACGGCTGCACACAAGCTGGGCGGCGACAGCTTTAGGGTTGGCGCCAATTAACTCCAAGGTAGAGGTGGGCGGCAACTCAAAGGGGCTAGGGTTTTGATTAGTTAGGGTTTAACAATCCCTTAAGCCCTCTTTTATAGAGAACTAATTCTCTTAATGGTTAATGGATCATATCCATAAAGCCCGTTAACCCGCTCCATTAGGATAAGTTAAAATAAACCAAACCATGATGGTTTATTTTAAGTTAAAACGAACCGAACCAACCTTTGGTTCATTCGTTTAATATAAACCAAACCCTTTGGTTTATTCTCATCCATTGGATTAGAACCAAACCATTTTGGTCCATCATTATGTCTTCATAAGACACGGCCCATCCACGCTTCCATTGCGACTGAAACAATTTCATGCTCGCTTTATGTTTGGTCCAACCAAACATAGTTTCTCTCGGTCTGAGAATCCCATTCTCAAGCTCGTTTTAAATCCTTTGGATTACGCTCGTTGTGCGTGTGACCAAATAGGTTCTCGATTTATGTTGGCCGTCTATAATTAACCATTAATTATAGAACGATCATGAGTGGCACCTAGTAGTACATCATGATCCCCAATTAACCGAAAAGATCAACGGTTGATCCAGAACTATTTCTGAAACCCTTCAGTAGCTCGAATGATTCGTGCCTCATTCCCTTCACTCATCTTATACCCACTTGGTTCAGGACATGGTCTATAGTGTCAGTCCCCACTAGGCTGACTACGTCACACCTAGCCCAAGTATCATTTCCTCGTCCTACGGATTCTAGTTACTCCACATGTATCGAAGAGTACCTTACTCTAAACATGTAATGCTTTGGCCAAAGACTTTAGTAACAATCCGACGAGAGGCCATGGGTATACATCTCCTCGCAAGGAGTGGTGAATCCTTTATAGGCTATTCAAACACCTTCGATCACTTCGACTTATACCCAATCATCCCGGGTCCACATCTCCTCGAGATGTTTGCTTAAGATGTCAAAGCATAAGTCTCCATGATCAAGATGACTTGAATACCGCAAGTCAAAGGAACATCGCACTTAAGCCACAGCGAAGAACTTCATACATATCTATATATGCAGAGAACCATATGAAGTCTTACTGGTCACTCCAATGAACTAGTTACCATAACTAGCATCCACGATCAACTCCGGACATCACTATGTCTCTCGGCCGGTGAGAATCACCGCTTGGATACACCGAGTATACCTGCGTGCTAGTCTTGTGAAATGGTGTCCAAATCCATCAATTCATCGACTAGGGATAATTCCGATACATCACAATTACACATGTAGAGATACTCACTAGTTGTGATCCAATCACAAATTCTCTCATGCTGTGAATCGTATCGTGGACATTCAGTAAATGAGTTTAAGATCCAATCAAATACATAAAACATGTATACTCAAATAGTGAATCTTCATTTATCATATAAATGGTTTATACATAAGGCGATTGCCTTAGGACATCTCTCATATATTACTAACACTATTCACCCCCCCCTCTAGCATTACAAAGGTCTTAACAAGTGGTATCAGAACCCGGGGCTCTTCTACGGATTAACAACCCGGAGTCAAGAAGCTAGAGGGAAGAATATGGATTTCCAAGAAAAATTGGGTGACGACGTCAACATTCCACCTTCCTTCAACTGCGAACATTTCGTGTATTGGAAAGGTATGATGGAATATTTTCTAATGACAAATATCGAAAATTGGTTTGTCGTGACTATAGGTTTTGATGCTCTGAGAGGGGAGAACGGCGAAATCCTCAAAATGAAGCGATGGACCGAGGAGCAACGGTAAAAATTCAAGACAACCGTTAAGGTAACAAAAATATTGATTAATTTGATACCTAACGACATTTTGTCTAGATTAGGAAACTATATGGATGCCAAGGAGTTATGGAACAAGTTGGTCAAGTTCTACGACAATTCCGAATCGGTCCAAGAAGACTTGGAAGAAGAGGAGACCGAAGAGGAAGCTTCATCATCCTCACAAGAAAGTGAGGAATCAACATCCGGATCGGAGAAAGAAGAGGTGGAAGAAGTGGAAGAAGTATCCACTTCTAGGATTGAGGAGATTAGAGCATCCTCAACACCGGAGGAACAAGAAGTACCATCCTCATCCGGTCAAGAGGAAGAACAAGCTCAAGAGACCCTCATCACCGAACTAGGTAACTCAAGCAATTTGATTTTAAATAAAAAATATATAATTTACTTTGAGTGTAGGGAAGTCGGGCACTACAAGAGCAAGTGCCCAAAGAAGGTCAAGAAAGCTCCACCGGTGCCAAAGTTCAAGGGTGTCGGTTCCCCAAATATCAAAAGCAAGGAGCAAGTCATTTGCTTCAAATGCCGACTACCCGGTCATTACCGGAGTCAATGCCCAAAGGGGGAGAAGAAGGGGCAAAGTGGAGCATCACAAGTAGGGGGAGCCACTAAGGCAAACCCTAAGGTATATCTAAATAATGCTCCTTCTAATTTAAATGTTAAAAAGCATGCTAGAACTAATTTTAGCAATCTTGCTATTTATCATAAAGAGCATGCTAGAAATAACAAACATATTTGTTTAGGAGCTAAGAATGTTCACCTTAGGAATAAGGAAAAATTTGGGACTAATGTCCCTAAAAATATTCTACCTAGGGAATCAATCAAGAAAATAGGAGAACACCTAGGTCTTAACCCCAAATGGACTAGGCATATGCCTAAGAAAAACAATGCTCAAAGTTTAAATAAAAATTCTAAAATTGAGCAATTAGAATTAGAGAACCAAGCCTTGAGGTCAAGGCTTGAGAAATTGGAAAAGACCCTAAACAAGATACAAAATCAATTTCAAGGGTCTAATGGTCAAAGTCAAAGGTCCAAAAGTCAAAGTCAAAACCTAAGACCTCAAAGACAAAAGCCAACCAAGGGCAAGCAAGATTTGGGTCACAAACCTAAGCCTAAGGTGGATTATCATTGTGTTCCATTTGATTATGGAACACTAACTAGGTCTAGGAAGACCAAGGTCAATAGGGAAGTCATCCCTAGGGTTGACCAAAGTTTGTGCCTAGTGGCTAGGGTTTCTAAGAAACCTAGGGTGGCCACTAAGAAGGTTATTAGGGAGGCAATCTCTAAGGTTAACCTAGGCAAGACCAAAATGACTAAGACTAATAAGCCTAGGAGGGTCATTAGAAAGGTATCTAGGGAGATTATCCCTAAGGAATACCTAATAAACCCTAGGAGCTCAAATCGGTTTTGAGTTCCTAAGAGCGTGATTGATTTACGCTAGATGGGTTTAGGGTGTGTTAACCTTAATTAGATGGGTAGTTAACTCAACTATGGCAAAGGTGGCACTTTAGGTTATTTTCAAGGTTATTGTTACCTTGGAAATACATTTGATTGTAATCCTAAAAGATTTTAGGATGTGCCAATATTATTTGAGAAGTTTGATAAAATAATCAAATTGGCACAATTTAGGTTTAGAGGTTGGTGTGCCACTTTGGGTGTTTGGCACACTTGGGAGAAAAGTAGAAATATGGCAAAATATGATGAATTATATCAAATGACAATTAATATTGAGATTTAGGTATTATTATACCTATATATTTTATATGTCATGCTTTGTTTGTCATATAACATGATATGACATCATATTTATTTTTATCATTTATATGTCATGATTATGTTTGGGAATTAGGATTGAATGTCATGTGTTTTAAATTTTATCATATGTCATGACATCATGATCATTGGCCATGCTTAATTATTGCTATCTTTATGCCATGATCATTTCATGCATTTAATTGATTAAAATTGAACTAAGGACAATGACATGACTTGGAGTCTCATTTATAAGGGAATCAAGTAAGGTTGCCTAGGAAATGCATGAAACTCTAGTTTAAATGAACCAAAACCCACATCTCACATCCAATTGACATGTATGTGTATTTATACACCCTAGATACATACGAGATGCTAGGATATGAGTTAAGTTCAAGGTGCATAATTTTTGCATCTAGATGAACTAAAACTCATCTAATTTCAATGGTGGATCATTGGGAGAGCATGTGTACAAGCCATGTACATAGAGCCCAAGGAATATGATCCAAAATAGGGTTTTGAAAATATTTTAAAATTATTTTGAAAAACCTTGGTGAAGTCTATCTTTTGATAACAATCACCATTGATGAGATTGATACAAAGTGAGCTTAAACTTTAAAGTTTTTAGTCACTTTTAGATTTTGTATCAATTTCTCTATTTTATGGGTAAAATAATTTTCAAATATTTTTCACCCATTGTATTGGTCATAAGTATTATACGTATCAAATTTCATGATTTTTCGATATACGTATAATTAGTTATGATTTTTCAAAACTTGTTTTTGATAACTGAAAATCGGGATTTTCAGTTATCGATCGGCCTACTGGTGGCGATCGGTGATGAAGTGTGTCGATCATTGAGTAGCTGAACCACTCGGTGATTATCATTCGAAAACTATGGTTGTTTAACCCGATTTCAGCTGCGGTTAAGGTCCCTAACCACTCATAACCTTAGGATATGTTTTGGGAAGCATGATGAAGGGTGAAAATCCATTGGATATAGATTAGGAGAGGTGGTTAAGGTTTGTATCAAATTTAAGGTGTTGGAAAGTTCAATGTTGAATTTCTAACCATATCTTTGAAGGTTTAGAGTTTCTATTGGCTTAGGGATTTCCCAAGGATATTGTTGGTGCAATGGTCAAGGGGGAGCAAGCCTTTAGGGGGAGTTATCCATCATGGGATGATGGATGTGTTTTTCTCTTCTTGAGGAAGAGAAGTTTTGGGAGAGTATCATCAATTGGGAAAATTGATGGGTTTTTGATACCCAATTTGGAAATTGGGAGAGTGAATAGGATTGTCTCTCTTGAGTGATATGAGACTTATCACTAGGAAGATGGTAGGCATCCTAGGTATTTTTAAGACCAAGGGGGAGATTGTAAGATCTCATTGGGACATGAGACATTGACCTCCTTGGAGAGATAACCTTTTTGATGTATGTCAAAAAGGGGGAGAATGTTTGGGGGAGAACATTTGGAGAAAGGTTAAATTACCAATTTAGGATAATTGGTAAGGGATTTGAGTTAGGGGCCTAACTCAAGGTTTGGTTTTTGTCAAACATCAAAAAGGGAGAGATTGTTGGTGCAATCGACCCAGGTCACGATTGACCAGACTCGAGTTTGACTCGAGTGATGTTTTGATGTTCGACAAAAACGGATGACAATGTGATTGTCATGGAAAGTCCAAGCATGGGTCTTGGCAAATGGAAAGTCCAACATGGGTTGGCAAGGAAAGTCCAAGCATGGTCTTGCAAGGAAAGTCCAAGCATGGTCTTGGCATGGAAAGTCCAACATGGGTTGGCATTTGAAGTCCAAGGGGATTAATATTGGTGGCGTAAAGTCCAAGCGGTAGTCTTGGCAGCATAAGTCCAATGGTTGGCGGCGTAAAGTCCAAGCGGAGTCTTGGCGGCGTAAGTCCAATGTGCCTTGGCGGTGTAGACACCGTTAGCAGGACATAGCCAATGGAAGCACCTGAAGGCTAGCGCGATGGATGAACAAGTCATGGATGACTTGGAGGGATCCGAGAGGCGTGAGGCTGATGGAGGTGGCTAGAAGGCTTAGGTCTAAGCTAAGGGTGGTCTAGCAAGTATGGGGGCACCATACTTGTGTTAAAACCTCATGTTTGAGGTGTGTCAGTCGTCTGGTGTCATGTGGCAGTCGACTGACCTGAGTCAACTAGGGTTTGACTGTGGGAAGTGGCCTAGCAGTCGACTGCCATTGTTGGGCAGTCGACTGATGGACAAGCAGTCGACTGATGCTCGGCGGTTCGGCCACAGAATGGAGTCTCACTCGACTGCAGTCGAGTGGAGCTCCATCAGTCGACTGATGGTCACAATCAGTCGACTGATTATGGATCCGTTGGACTTATCCAACGTGGATCTAGCCGTTGTCTCACGGCAACAGTGGCATTAGTCGACTGATGGTCCCGATCAGTCGACTGATCGACTTTTTCCAGCACAGGTTAAAGCTTTATAAGGAGCTCGTGATGGAGGAAAAACCAAGGGTTTCTTGAGAGCATTTGGAGCGATTTGCTGTTGCAAATCAGGGTCTCCAAGTTGATATCAAGCAACCAAATGATCAAGCATTCAAAGAGCATTTGTAAAGTATTTTCTTTACTTGCATTGCTTTGTATTTCATTATATTGTTTGTATTCATCTTGTATTACTGTTATATACATTGTACGAGGTTTCTCCACGTCCGGATTGTTCCGAGAAATAGTGTTTATTAGTGTTTGCGTGTGCATCACTAGAGCTCGTAGAGCTCGATCCGTGGAGTAGGAACCTTGGGGTTCCGAACTACGTTAAATACTCGTGTTCGTGTGTGATTATATATTTCGTTATTGCTTTCATTATCTATATTCCGCTACGCTAACGAAATTGTAGACATGAACGAGATCGAATTCCATAATCGCACGGGCACGTCGCTATTCACCCCCCCCCCCCCTCTAGCATTACAAAGGTCTTAACATATTCTTGTAATGACTACTGAGTACATTCCATCGAGATAAAACATCTGACTCAGTCCGACGAGCCCCCACGTTACTCCACCGATGTATGTTACTTTCTCAGTAGGACACATCCAAGGACTTCCCTTAGGAAGCAATTCTGATCGGCAAATATTGTCTATCGAATGGATCATCCACCATGCCAACTCAAAATCAGTGAGGCATGAAATCAATGTGCTTAGAATCTGCAAGAAAACATATTTTGTAAATAATAAACTAATGATGAAGAAAAATGAATGATTTTAATTAATTACCATGATATGAAATATGATTTTTGGAGGAATCTTCATATAGTGCGATAATTTGAAGTTAGATATAGCAAATTGTGCCACTAGGTGAGCCGCTGATCCGTATAATTTGAAAGCCATGTTGACTAGAGGCTTGCCTGGATTCAAGTATCCAATGATGGCTTCCAAACACAAGATTGGATTGCAACAGATAGTCCGATCTATAAATATACAAATATTTTTTTATTAGTCAATACAAAGTGTAAATATATTATTTTATAACTAAATAATATAAAATTATATATTATATTTGCCATTTTACATTTTGTAGAATTTAAAATAATGAATGCACGGTGTTGTATTTAAATTTTATTTAAGCTTTTTAAATCGGCGTGGGAAATTATATATTCATATAATTAAATAAATCCATATGATTCTATTAAATAGATTTAGATTCATAAACAACAAACAATTAATGTTTATGGCAAAATAGATCTCAATCCATCAAGCAAATCGATCACTGACAAGGAAATGGAGAATGTTTATTAATTTGATTTTTTTGATCAGATTTGAATCGTAATGGTATATATGTCTATCATTAAATTTATATATAGAGAGTTTTGATCACCTGCGCGACTCATCCTTGCGCGCTCGTGCGCAATGTGTTCCTAGCCGTCCGATCAACCGCGATTGAGAAATGCACAATGTGCGCTCGTGCCCGCCGGATCGCCGACGAGTTGCACGTCGATCGCGCCTGGTCCAGCGGTGATCGGACGGTGCGGCGGCGACACCGACAGTGGTGCGGGGTCGGTGTGGAGTGCACGGACTCGTAGGAATTGATCGCGCATAAGATCAATTGTATATATATATATATATATATAAGACCGAGATACTGAGGTATCCAGTAGCGACGACACCAAAGGAAGGATGACTCGGTTAGAAGGGTTCACGCGGCAATGGTACCGAATCAGAGGGTGAGTTATCTCGGGCGTGGGACGAATGAAGCTCCAAGGCCGAGACAAATCCTGCGCAAAAAGAAACGGTTATGGGCACCAAGAGAGATCTCGGTCAAACTTCTCCGACGCTCAAGGCAGGAATTAGTAGGTAGAGGAGAAAATATGAAAGCACTAGCGTAGGGTGAAAGATATCGAACCCCGACATTTTTCTCTTCAAGTGTCCCTTATATAAGCAAAGTCATATCTGTAGAGTGGTACGGAGGGGTATGAGTGAGATGGCCTTATGACTTGACAGCGTCGGCTATTAGAGATAATCGAGATCATTACCCTCATAAATATTGCCGGTGTATGGGTCGTAATTAATACCCTCGTGTGGTCGATAGGAGACACGCCTTCATTTAATAGACCTGACATATTTCTCTGGAACAGGTATGGTCATATGTCATCATGTCGGATTAGATTATTGATAGAGAATGTTTTGCTTGCTATTTTGTCTCGAACGAGTGTCACATCATTTGATTAAAACGGAGACATAATATATGTTAGAAAAGTCATCTAGCAAGAGGAGAATATATACATAACGAACGTCAAGCCTTCGGATTGTCATATAGTCGAGATAGAATAGGTCAGTCGAGATACCAAGCCTTTGTGTTTAAGACGTCCTTCCTCATTTAACGAGGTCAAGCTATAATGTCAATATCATTCGGGAAGGGCCGAAATATAATGTTAGCATTATTTAGTCTAATGTCTTAGTCACACGGCACCTTGCCGAGATATGAGACCTTTATGACTCGTCATCTTACCGAGATATAATGTCATACAAAAGCAATCCAACATGCAAGGCTAACGAAGCGAAACTATGAATCTGTTCCTGAGGTGGTTTTACTCCGTCTTGTTCTCGACGATCGGCATGGCAATTCTATCTGGTCTGTGAAGGTTTAATTTTGGAGGTCAAATTCAACTTCGTTACGTGCTCCGGTGCTTCCGTTCCTTCCATTGGAATGTGTACTCGAGGCCATTCACATTGCTGGTTCGATGCGCACTCATCTGTACAATGAATTTGTTGATTATTTTAGCTAACTAGTGACAAGCTAGTTTCATGCGTTGCATGTAGGGATTCACATTGCATTTGTACAATTAATTAAGACACTCTGCCTTCCTTGAAAAAGCATAATTAATGATATATGTGGCGTCGACAGTCAAAGGGATCGAGAGGGGAGGGAAAAGTCGGGATCTTAATTGGAAAACAAAAACTCTGAGCTCGAAAATGCATAGTAAAGTCAACAGAGGGAGAGGAGGGTGTAAGTACACAAACACACACATACACAAAAAAAATCATTCTCGCATTGATCTATTAATGAAGAGGTAAATACAATCCTACCTTCTACCATATTAATGTCATGCATTTCTTTTTTCCAAAAAAAAAAAATCATTCATATAATTCTTTTTTTTTTGTCTAATTTTTTTACAAGACTTTTAATTTCATCAGTTTTTTTCCCGGTCAAAATGACTTCGTGCGTACAAAACAATACACGAAATGATAATATTTCATTAAAACAAGCATATTATAGGAAGGGCAATTAGGAGTGAGAGATCGCATGAGGTACGAATTAAGGGAAGATTCCGTGAGCAGTCACCTGTCATTCTTCCGACCATTTATATCTGCGACAAATAATATTAAAAATTAATACTTAAAATAACAACTACATATATATATATATATATATATATATATAGTTTACATGAGCAACATTAATGGATCTCCATGTATGTGATGCACAACAACTGTCAACTACAGTGGGCTGCTTTGCAAGCTAAGTAATTCACCATGTGAAACCTGCAGTAAATGTATCACTAATTTCAGCTTCCAGGTAATGTTCAATGGTAGCTACAGTTGAAAGATATCCGGTTCGAATTTTAACTATGATAAATTTATAGGCACGTGTTAAAAAAAAAAACAAACGCATTAGCGATTCTACATCGTTGCCTCTACGATAGAGATGAATAAATCGATCCTGGATTTACTAACACGACGTATATTGAATCGTTTCACTATTCATACTTCCCGATTTATCTAAATGATTAATGAAATTTTTTTATAAAATCGAATTAGTCATTCTCAGAATTAATCGAGTTGAGCCTAGCTAAAACTTAGATACATAATGCCAACTAAAAAAAATAAAAATAAAAATAAATATTAGCTAGCCGTCAATTTCACTATAATATGATCATTAATTGTAAGAGGCCGGCTTGTATGTCTTTAACTTCACTTCTCTAGTTATTTTAAAGATAGTGAGATAGAAATTTGGACAACTGTGTCACTCATAGTTGCATGAATTAAATATGAAGTAATAGTTTGGGTAATTAACCTGTCATATATATCATCCAATGAGATCGATAACACTAGATGAAGATTCCTCCAAATTAAATATTATATATTTTTTTTATCGTGATAAATCATATTCATTTTCTCTCATTACTTGTTCCATTTTCTTCACCACTTTTTATTTAATTACTCGCTATATTTTCTTCACCACTCAAGAGATAGTAGATTATGCTCCAAAAATAATTGGATAAAAAAATATAACAATAATATGTATTGGACGTACAATTTTATACTCTTTAAATGTCAGCGGACTTTAATTTTTTTTTTTTTACGTTCGGATGTGAAATAGAGACTGACATTAATTAATTGTAAAAGAAGTCACCGAAGGCCGCATAATATTTACTTGTCATTTTATTAAATTTGGAAATCATGCGATGAAATGCACTTAAATTGTTGCCAGTGTAATTTAATATATCACCGAGTAACCTTTAGAAATTTGTATTGTTTTTTATTTAATATATATCCGGAATTGATATTGTGATTTTGCATTACTGTTCCTAAAAATTTGAGATTTACGATAGATTTTAGAAGTAAAATAAAATGAGTTTAATCTTTTCAGAGATATTTTAACCTAAAGATTTTTTTTTTAAATTTTTAAAACACATATCCAATAAAAATAATGATTAAAAGTACTAATTAAAACACACACATATATATATTGCATAGATAAATATTTTAACAGAATAACATTCTCATCCCCTTGATACATGCATATCACAGAATACAAAAAAGAAAAAGAAAAATACACGGCTAACTAGCTAATTAAGCAGAAATGGAACAACACACTACTAATTAATCACTTCAACAACATATTAAGGGCTGAAATGATATTCTACGTACATTTAACTTGTCTCATGGTTGTGGTAGATTACCACGAGACTTGCAGCAAGTTGCGTCCCTATTAATGCATGCAGCACGTCGCTTGTGGATTTTTATCCAATGTTCTTCCTTCTAAAGACATGATTAAATAGAAAAAAGCGATAAAAAAAATGACAACGACGATGATGGTAGCAGAGATCTTCATTGTTATAGTCTCCGGAGCAAATCCAGATGGCTAATGCAGTTTTGTTAAGGTTTGAAAGAATAAAGAGTCGATTTCTGAAGATGATGATCAAACTACCGATGACTTCATTTCTGCATTAACCATTTAACATCTGATTTACTCCTCTTTGGCAGGAGCAACGACGAAGAGCTTTGGCAGTTCCACGTTTCATTGTTGTACGCCGAACTCACTGTATACTGCTTGTTTTTTAATCTCCACTGCACTGCACTAGCTCTTATATAGAGCAGAGTCACGTGACAGACACCACTACAACGTGAATACCAGGCTGGCGTTGTCACTATTTGACAGCCTGCGCTTGCTATTTCCGCCCGCCTCGCTGTACTCCTCTTTAACTCGCAGGTATCTCAGTCCGGGCGGCTAAATTTTTTTTTGAAAAGGCTCACTCGAATTTCTGAATTTTCCAAAGCATGCATCATATTTTTATATTTATCAACAAACGTAATTCTTTTTTAAAATATATAAAAAATAATTTTGCCGCACGATGACCCTTGATCGAGCGACTCAATTTTTCGATCGGGACGGACACAAAGTTTGGTTGAATGACTGTTAGATATTGGGTCTTATAAAGACCAATATATGATTTTGAAAAGGAAAATCGTTGTGCCATCAATCATTGAAAGTCTAAATTGACTTCAAAATCGAAATCTACATTTCGAGTAGATGAATCTAGACTATTAATTTGCTCAAAACTGATTATGGGTGAATGAGAAATTAATTGTTAAAGTCAGTCTAAAAGTTATTAAAGGAAGTAAGGGGAACAATAGTCCCACATTGGAAATTCCATAGAGGAATTACTTCCTTATATGTATTGATGAGTTAATTGAGTTAACTCAAATAAGCACATATACTCTCATCCAATGGGCTAGCAGGTGCTCGCACCTGCAAGCCCGCCACCCGCCACCCGCCACGCGCGCATGCACGCTTAAATTTATGCTCCGGGTGACATGGCAGCGCCTACGTGGCACTCGGGTGATGTGTCATGTATATATGGCACTCGGTTGGCCGGGCTCGAGAGAGGTGACCGGGCCGCGACCACGTTGGAACAAAGAGATTGAGTAGCGCGATCTGGAGCGTTGATCGCGAAGAATCACGATCAGACCATTGGTGATTACGATTGATCTGGAGCGTCGGATTGACTGGATGGCTGGATCCAGATCTGGCGGCTAAGATCAAAGGATGATCTGAAAGGTTACAATCATTCAGATCTAATGGTTGAGATCAAAGAGTTTGATGAAGGGTTACAACCCTCTACATCCAAAGGCTCAGATTAAACTCACCAAAGGGCACCTCATCTCTTCACCTAGTATAAATAGATCCCTAGAGAATGGAATAAGCACTCAACTCAAACTCATTCCCTCAATCTCTCATCTCATCCATCCATCCTCTGCATCTAGAGTCCAAAAAGCCTACGAGTAGGTTCGTCGGTCTCGGAATTTGTAGTGCTACTATTCCGAGACATCATCGTTGTATCTTGGAAACGAATTGCTGCTATCCGTAAGCACCTGAGCGGAGCAATATCGTTTTACGGAGATAGTATCAAACACTAGCCTCGACGAGATCATATCAGATTGTTGTCTCCCCGATTATATCGGAAAAATTTTCAACAATCATAAAACGATATTGGTGCAATCTGATATGGTCGTGATCAACGACGTTCCGACCACCGGAGTCACAACCTCTGTTCCACCCAGAGAGAAGCCGTAGAAATTCAATGGAGCCGATTTCAAACGATGGCAGCAGAAGATGCTGTTCTATCTGACAACGCTAAACCTCGTATGGTTTTTGCGTGAAGACCCGCCAGCCGCTAAGGAAGATGATTCCGATAGTAAGGCTGCTTGCGATGCGTGGTCGCACGGAGATTTCCTGTGCCGTAATTACATTCTCAATGCATTGGACAACACGTTGTATAACGTGTATAGTCTGATAGAGACGGTGAAATCTCTGTGGGAATCACTAGAGAAGAAATACAAAACCGAAAATGCCGGTTTGAAGAAATTCATCGTCGGCCGGTTTCTGGATTTCAAAATGGTGGATTCCAAGAGTGTGACATCTCAAATCCAAGATATGCAACTGATATTGCATGATCTGGATGCCGAAGACATGAAGCTGAACGAGTCGTTCAAAGTAGTCGCGGTAATTGAGAAACTCCACCGTCGTGGAAGGATTTCAAAAATTACCTGAAGCATAAGCAAAAGGAGATGGGGCTTGAAGACCTGATCCTGAGGCTACGAATAGAAGAGGATAATCGAAGATTCCTCGACTCTAAAGGAACGAAGCGGACTATCGTCGAGATGTCTAACCTGGTTGAGCCGAACACCAAAAAGCCAAAGCAATTCAAAAAGAAGGCTCTAGGCAAGAAATTCAAGGGCTCGTGCTATAACTGCGGAAAGCCAGGACACATGTCCAAAGAGTGCAGACGCCCAAAGAAACCAACCAAGGGTCAGAAGGAAGTTGCGAACCAGGTCACAACTTCTAACGACATGGAGCTTGATCTCACTGCGGTCGTATTTGAAACCAACACGGTGGTGGACAACCCCAAGCAGTGGTGGATAGATACTGGAGCAACACGTCATATTTGTTCGGATAAGGCGATGTTCTCCAAGTATACTCCGATAAATGGAAGAAAGCTCTATATGGGCAATTCCACAACATCGCCGATTGTCGGACTCGGCAAAGTTGTTCTGAAAATGACGTCAGGAAAGGAGCTAACACTTATTGATGTGCTCCATGTTCCCGACATCAGAAAAAACCTAGTTTCTAGATCGGCACTTGTTAAAGCCGGGTTCAGACTAGTGTTCCAATCAAATAATTTTGTACTTACGAAGAACGGTGTATTCGTAGGTAAAGGGCACTTAGAACAAAGTCTGTTCAAGATGGTTGTAATGACTGTACACCGTGAATTTGATGGTAATAAAATAAAAGCTTCCAGCTATGTTGTCGAGTGTTTTAATTTATGGCATGATCGACTTGGACATGTTAATAATAACACTCTAAAATGCCTCGTCAAATTAAATTTATTACCAAATATCGATGTTGACAAAACACACAAATGTGAAGTGTGCGTGGAAGCAAAAATGACGAGACTACCTTTTCATTCGGTGGAAAGGTCAACGACTCCTCTAGAGTTAATACATAGTGATCTATGTGACTTAAAATTTGTGCAAACCAGAAGAGGTAAAAAGTATTTTATTACTTTTATCGATGATCGCGAGGTTCTATATGTCTTTCTTTTAAGAAGTAAAAGAAGCCTTAGAGGCTTTTAGAACCTATAAAAGCGAAGTTGAGAATCAACTTGATAAACGAATTAAAATAATTAAAGCGATAGAGGTGGAGAATATGGGTGCACCGCTTGATGAATTTTGTTCGAGAATCGACATTATCCATCGCATAACACGCCTTACTCACCTCAATCAAATGGTGCTGAAGCGTAAAAAATCGGACACTCAAGGAAATGATGAATGTCTTGTTGATAAATTCAGGCTTACCCCATAACTTGTGGGGGGAAGCCTTATTATCGGCAAATCACATTCTCAATAAAATCCCTCACAAGCAAAATGATAAAACATCATATGAACTATGGAAAGGCCACAAGTCATCGTACAAATACTTGAAAGTGTGGGGGTGTCTGGCAAAGGTCGAAGTACCCAAGCCAAAGCAAATGAAAATCGGACCTAAAACGTTCGATGCAATATTTGTCGGATATGCCCAAAACAGTAGTGCATATCGGTTCATAGTTCACAAGTCAGACATTCCTGATATTCATGTGGGAACAACCATAGAATCTCGGAATGCGATATTCTTTGAAAATGTATTCCCAAATAAAAGGGGAAACATTCAAATTGATAGCAACGGAAGTTTTAACAACAATGACGTCTCTGAACTTAATTGTCGTAAAAGGACTATTGACTATCAAAATGAAGAGCCACGTCGGAGCAAACGGGCTAGAGTTGAGAAATCGTTAGTAGGACTTTATGACTTTATGTCGAACGGATCCAAGAACATTGAGTGAAGCTCTCTCTAGTTCCGACGCCCCATTATGGAAAGAAGCAGTCAATAGTGAAATCGAGTCCATCATGAATAATCATACTTGGGAATTAGTGGACCTTCCTTTTGGTGCTAAACCATTAGGCTGTAAGTGGATACTAAAACGCAAGTATAAAGTTGATGGATCTATTGACAAGTATAAGGCAAGACTTGTAGCCAAAGAGTACAAGCAAAAAGAAGGCTTTGATTACTTCGACACCTACTCACCGGTGACAAGGATTACGTCTATACGAGTGTTGATAGCCATTGCAGCATTGTATGACCTTGAAATACATCAAATGGATGTTAAGACTGTATTTTTAAATGGTGAGTTGGAAGAAGAAATCTATATGGAGCAACCCGAGGGGTTCATAGTTCCAGGAAAAGAGGAAAAGGTGTGCAGACTTGTTAAGTCGTTATACGGACTCAAACAAGCGCCTAAACAATGGCACGAGAAATTTGACAAAATAATATTGTCAAACGAATTCAAAATAAATGAATGTGACAAATGCATTTATGTCAAAGACACACCTAAAGGTTATATAATCGTCTGTCTATACGTAGACGATATGCTTATAATGGGTAGTAACCATGAGATAATCATGAGTACAAAGAAAATGTTGACCAAGAATTTCGATATGAATGATATGGGTTAAGCTGATGTTATATTGGGAATTAAAATTCTCAGGACATCTGAAGGGATAGTTTTGACACAATCTCACTATGTAGAATCGGTGTTGATGAAGTTCAATGCGTACGATCTCTCTACAGTAAAAACACCTATAGATCTAAGTCAACACTTAGCGAAAAACCAAGGTGAGCCCATATCACAATTAGAATATTCTCGGATAATAGGCAGTTTGATGTATCTCACAAATTGTACACGTCCGGATATTGCCTGTGTGGTTAACAAACTAAGTCGGTTTACAAGTAATCCAAACGATACCCATTGGAAAGCACTGATGCGAGTTCTTAGATATTTGAAATATACTATGAACTATGGATTACATTTCGGAAAATATCCCGCTGTTTTAGAGGGATATTGTGATGCTAATTGGATATCAGATACAAAAGATTTCAAATCCACTAGTGGATATGTATTCACAATTGGTGGAGGAGCGGTATCTTGGAAATCCACTAAGTAGACGTGAATTGCTCGGTCAACTATGGAATCCGAGTTTATAGCACTAGATAAAGCGGTGAAAATTTGAATCAATGGTCACAAATTTCTTGGAAGATATTAGAAATTTGGACAAAACACATTACTGCGTACTTATACATTGTGATAGTCAATCGGCGATTGGAAGGGCACAGAGTAGTATGTATAATGGTAAGTCACGACATATACGTCGTAGACATAATACCATTAGGCAGTTGATCTCGAATGGAGTGATTGCAATCGACTATGTCAAGTCTAAAAATAATTTAGCAGATCCTCTTACGAAGGGGCTAAATCGAGATCAAGTATACTGCTCATCGAAAGGAATGTGATTAAAAATCTACAACTAAAATGACTGTAGCGGTAACCCAACCTTGTTGACTGGAGATCCCAAGATCTTGGTTCAATGGGACAACAAAGTTACAGAAGTTGTGTTACAGCACACGAGATATATTATCTCTATCCCAGTCCTAGGATGAATATGTGCTATCCTACCACATGTAGTGAGGTTAAGCTTATGTTTTTAATGACTTCTATACCTTTATAAGGTGGAGTATGGTAGGATACTCTTGATAGAAGTGTCGCCTATGTGAGTGTGAAGACAGACCGCTTCAATGAAACCCTCATGAATCCAAGATAGTGTCCATGGCCAAAACGGAACCAACCATGAGAACCAAAAGTACGTGAGATAAGTCCTTGTGTGGGTGTTATTGTCTAAGTATACACAAATAGCTGAGCAATTCAAGACATCATGTTCACTACGCAGCCTAGTATGCTTGATAGCACTCTACTACGGAAGGTTCAAAGCCACAAGCTACCTCTCTCGATGCATTGACTTATCGATTGGACTCTCGTAAAAGTGTCAGCATGCATACATGCATTAATATCCATTCATGTGGGGGATGTTAGATATTGGGTCTTATAAAGACCAATATACAGTTTTGAAAAGGAAAATTGTTGTGCCATCAATCATTGAAAGTCTAAATTGACTTCAAAATCGAAATCTACATTTCGAGTAGATGAATCTAGACTATTAATTTGCTCAAAACCGATTATGGGTGAATGAGAAATTAATTGTTAAAGTCAGCCTAAAAGTTATTAAAGGAAGTAAGGGGAACAATAGTCTCACATTGGAAATTCCATAGAGGAATTACTTCCTTATATGTGTTGATGAGTTAATTGAGTTAACTCAAATAAGCACATATACTCTCATCCAATGGGCTAGCAGGTGCTCGCACCTGCAAGCCCGCCACCCGCCACGCGCGCGCGCACGCAATGGGCGCTTTGTTGGCGCACTTTGCACTTCGCACATACGCGTCGTCGTGAGGAGCTTAAATTTATGCTCCGGGTGACATGGCAGTGCCTACGTGGCACTCGGGTGATGTGTCATGTATATATGGCACTCGGTTGGGCCTGGAGAGGTGACTGGCTGCTGACTGGGCAATCGGATGGACACGTTGGAACAAAGAGATTGAGTAGCGCGATCTGGAGCGTTGATCGCGAAGAATCACGATCAGACCACTGGTGATTACGATTGATCTGGAGTGTCGGATTGACTGGATCGCTGGATCCAGATCTGGCGGCTAAGATCAAAGGATGATCTGAAAGGTTACAATCATTCAGATCTAATGGCTGAGATCAAAGAGTTTGATGAAGGGTTACAACCCTCTACATCCAAAGGCTCAGATTAAACTCACCAAAGGGCACCTCATCTCTTCACCTAGTATAAATAGATCCCTAGAGAATGGAATAAGCACTCAACTCAAACTCATTCCCTCAATCTTGTTGGAGATTTGAGGCCGCTAGAGGGGGGGGGTGAATAGCGTAGATGACGTACGTCGATGGAATTCGTTCGCGTTCGTGTCTACAAATTTGTTAGCGCAGCGGAATAGAAATAATAAAAGCAATAACGAAATACAATCACAAACACAAACACAACACAAGCATATAACGTGGTTCGGAACCGTAACGGTTCCTACTCCACGGATTGGGTTCGTACGAACCCTAGCGATGCCACAAACACCACTAAGCAATAAAGCTCCTTCTCGACAACAAGTCGGAGGTGGAGAAACCTCGTACAATGAATTACAACAAGTAATACAAAGTAAACAAGCAAATACAAGTGAAAATGTAAAGAACACTTTACAAACTAGGGTTTTGAGCGCTTGCTTGTCGGTTGCTTGGATGAGCTTGAAGGACCCTAAAATGCACCTGCAAATCGCCTTCAAATCGCCTCACCAAAGCCCCCAAAGAACTCATGCCGCACTCACGCACTTCCTTTTATCTTGCGTCGGAGTGGATTTCCGCGTCGCCATAAGTCCTCCCGATCGCCAACATCAGAGCTGTGAGACAACGACTCAATCCACGTTGGACAAGTTCCAACGGGACTCTCACCGGCCGATCGCAACATTGGCGCGATCGCTAACGCCGTAGTCGATCGCTTGCGGCTACGGAGCGCTTCGCGACACTCAATCGCGATCGTTCATCCATGGTCGGCCGATCGCAGCAATAATCGCTTCCAATGAGCGATGCGCAAGGCACTTTACTTGAATGGCGGGAGCTCTAGTCGACACGGTGCCATAATGCTACGATCGCCAACCTCAACCATGAGGTTTTAACCCAAGTATGGTTCCCCCATACTTGCAAGACCACCTTTAGCCTAGACCTAAGCCTTCTAGCTATCTCCATCAGCCTCACGCCTCTCGGATCCCTCCAAGTCATCCATGACTTGTTCATCCATCGCGCTAGCCTTGGATGCTTCCATCGGCTATGTCATGCTAATCTGTCTACACCGCCAAGGCCCATTGGACTTATGCCGCCAAGACTCGCTTGGACTTTACGCCGCCAATATCAATCCCTTGGACTTCTCAAATGCCAAGACACAAGCTTGACTTCCTTGCCAACCCATGTTGGACTTCTCAAATGCCAAGACCATGCTTGGACTTTCCCTTGCCAACCCATGTTGGACTTTTCAAATGCCAAGACCATGCTTGGACTTTCCTTCTTGCCAACCCATGTTGGACTTTCCATGCCAAGACCCATGCTTGGACTTTTCCTTGTCGCAAGACTTGGACTTTACTAAATGCCAAGTGTCCCACTTGGACTTTCCATGCCAAGTACCCATGACTTGGACTTTACCTTGCCAAGACCCATGCTTGGACTTCTCATGCCAAGTGCTCAAGACTTGGACTTTCCCATAATCACATGGTCAACCCCGGTCAACCATCAAGTCAATTATAACTGGGTCGCGCGTAAACAATCTCCTACATATTAACCGACATTAATGTCAAACATCAATGCCAAACTTTGTCAAGCATACTTTGTCAAACATCAAAACATCACTCGAGTCAAACTCGAGTCACAGTGATCGTGACTGGGCGATGCACCAACAATCTCCCCTTTTGATGTTTGACAAAACCAAATAAATCATTTGAGTTAGACCACTAACTCAAATCCTACCAATTATCCCAAATCGGTAAATACTCACCAAATGTTCTCTCCCAAACATTTCCAAAACATTCTCCCAAACATTCTCCCCTTTTTGACTAACATCAAAAGGTTTTCTCCAAGGAGGTCAATGTCTCATGTCCCAATGAGATCTTACAATCTCCCCTCGATCAAAAATACCTAGGATGCCTACCATCTTCCTAGTGATAAGTCCTATATCACTCAAGAGAGGCAATCCTATCTCACTCTCCCAATTTCCAAATTGGGTATCAAACACCCATCAATTTTCAATTGATAACATTCTCCCAAAAAACATCCATCATCCCAAGATGGATACCTCCCCTAAAGGCTTGCTCCCCTCGACCATTGCACCAACAATGTCCTTGGGAAGTCCCTAAGCCAATAGGAACTCTAAATCATCAAAATTAAGGTTCTAAGTTCAACATAGAACTTTTACTCACCCTAAATTTGATACTTTGACCTAACATAACTCTAATCCATATCCAATGGATTTTCACCCTTCATAATGCTTCCCAAAGCATATCCTAGGGTTAGGAGTGGTTAGGAACCTTACCATAGCCGAACACAGTTAAACAAACCTTGTTAACCCGAAATCGACTGGCAATGACTCGACAAGAATCGATCCGATCATTTTATCACGATCGCCAATTATGGCCGATCGGTAGTCAAATTCGCAATTTCAACTATCGATTCAATTTGAAATTCATAAATAATTATACGTATATCGAAAAATCATGAAAATTCATACGTATAATACTTATGACCAATACAATGGGTGAGAAATGTTTTAAAATTATTTTACCCATAAAATAGCGAAATTGATACAAAATCCAAAAGTGACTAAAAACTTTAAAGTTTAAGCTCACTTTGTATCAATCTCATCAATGGTGATTGCTATCAAAAGATAGACTTCACCAAGGTTTTCAAAATGATTTTAAATTGTTTTCAAAACCTATTTTGGATCACATTCCTTGGGCTCTATGTACATGACTTGTACACATGCTCTCCCAATGATCCACAATAAAATTAGATGAGTTTTAGTTCATCTAGATGCAAAACTATGCACCTTGAACTCAACTCATATCCTAGCATCTCACATGTATCTAGGGTGTATAAATACACATACATGTCAATTGGATGTGAGATGTGGGTTTTATTCTCCTAAGCTAGGGTTTCATGCATTTTTCTAAGGCAACTCTACTTGATTCCCTTATAAATGGGACTCAAGTCATGCCATAGTCCTTAAATCAATTTTAATCAAAATTTTCTTAAATGCATGAATGATTATGGCATTAATGAAGATATAAATAAGTATATGCTCATAATCATGATGTCATGACATATGATATAAAAATAATCATACATGACATTAACCTAAAACCTAAGCATACTCATGACATATAAAATCATAGAAATAGGCATGATGTCATGACATGACATATGGCAAACAAAGCATGGCATATAAAATGTATAGGTATAATAATACCTAAGTTTTAATATTAATTGCCATTTGTTGAGACTTGTTGGGATTTAAACATATTTTGCCATATTAACCTAATCTCCCTAGTGTGCCAAAAACCCAAAATGGCACACCAACCTCTAAACCTAAATTGTGCCAAAATGATCATTTTATCAAACTTCATAATTAATATTGGCACATCCTAAAATCTTTTAGGATTAAAGACTCAAATGTATTTTCAAGGTAACCATAACCTTGAAAATAACCTAAAGTGTCACCTTTGTTATGGTTGAGTTAACTACCCATCCAATCAAGGTTGACACACCCTAAACCCATCTTAGCGTGAATCAATCACGCTCTTAGGAACCCAAAAACGATTTGAACTCCTAGGGTTACTTAGGTATTCCTTAGGATAACTTCCTAGATACCTTCCTAATGACCTTCCTAGGCTTATTAGCCTTGGTCATTTGGGTCTTGCCTAGGTTAACCTTAGGGATTGCCTCCCTAACAACCTTCTTAGTGGCCACCTTAGGTTTCCTAGAAACCCTAGCCACTAGGCACACCCTTTGGTCAACTCTAGGGATGACTTCCCTATTGACCTTGGTCTTCCTAGACCTAGTTTGTGTTCCATAGTCAAATGGAACACTATGGTAAGCCACCTTAGGCTTAGGTTTGTGACCCAAACCCTGTTTGCCTTTGGTTGACTTTTGACTCTTAGGTCCTAAATGCTGACTTTGAGATTTTGACCTAGGAGTTTGACCAATAGACCCTTGCATTTGATTTTGCATAATTTTGAGGGTCTTTTCCAATTTCTCGAGCCTTGACCTCAAGGCTTGGTTCTCTAATTCTAATTGCCCAATTTTAGAATTTTGATTTAAATCATGGGCATGGGACTTTCTAGGCATATGCCTAGTCCACTTAGGATTGAACCCTAGGTGCTCTTGCACCTTTCTAATGGTCTCCCTAGGTAACATTGGTCTAGTGTTATTTGACCTAGGTTTATCCTTAGATAAATTGTTTTTAGGGACATTAGTCCCAAATTTCTCCCTATTATCTAAGTAGACATTCTTAGCTCCTAAGCAAAAATACTTGTTCCTATTAACATGCTTTTCATAAATTGCAAGTGAATTGAAATCCCTAGCATGCTTTTGCTTATAAATTGAAGAAGGAGCAAAATTAGAAGTTACCCTAGGGTTTGCCTTAGCTCCCCCTACATGTGATGCTCCATTTTGGGCCTTTTTCTCCCCTTTCTTGCATTGACTCCGGTAGTGTCCCGGTTGTCGGCACTTGAAGCATATGATATGCTCCTTGCTCTTGATATTTGGGGAACCGGCATCCTTAACTTTTGGAGCCGGTGGAGCTTTCCTAATCTTCTTTGGGCATTTGCTCTTGTAATGCCCAAATTCCCTACACTCAAAACACATAATTTTATTTTTATTTGAGATTGATGTGTTTGAGTTACCTAGTTCGGTGGTAGGTGCCGGAGTTAAATTTTGGGCTTCTTCATCTTGTCCGGATGTCGAAGCTTCTTGGTATTGCTCCGGTGTTGAGGATGGTCTCTCCTCCTCAATTCTAGAAGTGGATACTTCTTCCACTTCTTCCACCTCTTCTACCGATCCGGAAGTTGATTCCCTATCAACCTCCAAATCCTCACTTCCTTGTGAGGATGATCTCTCTTCTTCACCCTCCTTATCTTCTTGAATTGATGGTGAACTTTCTTGAGCTTGAGAGGGTGAGCACTCCTCTTCTTCTTCTTCTTCTTGGACCATTGATGGGCTTTCATGGAGCTTTGCCAAATCGCTCCTTAGCATCGATGCATTCACCTAAGCTACACAAAAATTCATTTGGAATTAGATCAAATATAAATTTGATTACCTTCTTATTTTTCTCGAATTGCCGGAGTTGCTCCTCAGTCCACCTCTTCTTTTTGAGGAATCCACCTCTTGGTCCTCTTGGATATTCAAATCCATCCATCAAAATGGACCATTCCTCAAAATCTCTCATCATAATAAAATCCTCAATTCTTCCCTTCCAAGAATTGAATCCTTCTCGTCCGTATAGGGTGTAGGGCACCGGTGTGTTAATGTCCCATCCAAGCTTGTCTTGGAATTCCATCTTCCCTCTAGCCTTTTAGCTCCCGGCGGTTAGTCCGTAGAAGAGCCCCGGGCTCTGATACCACTTGTTGGAGATTTGAGGCCGCTAGAGGGGGGGGTGAATAGCGTAGATGACGTACGTCGATGGAATTCGTTCGCGTTCGTGTCTACAAATTTGTTAGCGCAGCGGAATAGAAATAATAAAAGCAATAACGAAATACAATCACAAACACAAACACAACACAAGCATATAACGTGGTTCGGAACCGTAACGGTTCCTACTCCACGGATTGGGTTCGTACGAACCCTAGCGATGCCACAAACACCACTAAGCAATAAAGCTCCTTCTCGACAACAAGTCGGAGGTGGAGAAACCTCGTACAATGAATTACAACAAGTAATACAAAGTAAACAAGCAAATACAAGTGAAAATGTAAAGAACACTTTACAAACTAGGGTTTTGAGCGCTTGCTTGTCGGTTGCTTGGATGAGCTTGAAGGACCCTGAAATGCACCTGCAAATCGCCTTCAAATCGCCTCACCAAAGCCCCCAAAGAACTGATGCCGCAATCTCCACGAACAGCTTCCTTTTATCTTGCGTCGGGCTGGATTTCCGCATCGATCGCCATAAGTCCCTCATTGCCGATCGCTAACATCAGGCTGTGAGACAACGGCTCAATCCACGCTGGAAAAGTTCCAACGAGACTCTCACCGATCGCTAACATTGGCGCCGATCGCTAACGCTCGTAGTCGATCGCCTCGATCGGCTACGGAGCATTCTGCCGACACTTTCGACACTCGGTAGCGATCGGGCCATCCATAGCGATCGATGGCGGCGTGATCACATACTCAATAATGAGGTTTTAACCCAAGTATGGTGCCCCCATACTTGCTAGACCACCCTTAGCCTAGACCTAAGCCTTCTAGCTATCTCCATCAGCCTCACGCCTCTCGGATCCCTCCAAGTCATCCATGACTTGTTCATCCATCGCGCTAGCCTTCAGATGCTTCCATCGGCTATGTCATGCTAACGGTGTCTACACCGCCAAGGCCCATTGGACTTATGCCGCCAAGACTCCGCTTGGACTTTACGCTGCCAATATCAAACCCCTTGGACTACTCAAAAGCCAAGACACAAGCTTGACTTCCCTTGCCAACCCATGTTGGACTTCTCAAATGCCAAGACCATGCTTGGACTTTCCCTTGCCAACCCATGTTGGACTTTTCAAATGCCAAGACCATGCTTGGACTTTCCCTTGCCAACCCATGTTGGACTTTCCATGCCAAGACCCATGCTTGGACTTTTCCTTGTGCCAAGTACTCAAGACTTGGACTTTACCAAATGCCAAGTG